>BSBK01010248.1:0-101184 GCA_027943335.1 Chamaecyparis obtusa | reverse complement strand
AATCATGTGGATCTCACAAGAAAGTAACTACGACTCCATCGCTCAACCACTTCAGGAACATCAAATAGAAATATAAAACAAACACATAAACCATACACATGCAAGTATCGGGTTAGTAAAATCATAAGAATCAATGATTCCTAACATATAATCTATCATCCTAAAGAAATCTGAACATTTATAAAATTAGACTAGGGGCAGGGTACTACATCCACCCCCCCTAGGATTAGGCTTACTCCTGGAATCCTATAAACATATGAGGATATATATCCCCCAAGCATGAAGCATTTACTAAAACAAAACACAACATCTAAAAACAAGCCATAGAATAAGGACATGGTATATAGTGATTAAGGACAATGTAATTCTAGTTTAGGAACAAACCAAAAATCACATTGATCAATCATTCATTAATAATTCAAAAATATCTAAACTTTAATTCATTCATTATCATAGAAAACATCTAGGATTAATTGCATAAAACATAGATTTGCATCTATTTCAAATAATGAGTTGAGAAGTTTGTGAAAGTCTATCTAGTTAATGCCACACTAATGCAAACATATAGGATACACAACGATTCTAATTTCACATAGCATCCATAGTACCATCTCCACAATGTCCTCCCTTAAACATACTATCAGGGGTTCATGATGAACATGATATAAACAACACTTATCACATAATAGGGCCAACAATAACAAACATTTGGAGTAGCCACCATAAAACTCAAAAAGGTAAAACCCAAGAGGGGGAATCATAAGTCCAACATTAAATGACAAGAGCCCTCAATTTTCAACAATAAATTAAGTGTGACTGGTGTCACAAAATAGATAACAAAAAGAGAGTTAGGTGACTAATCCAATCATAAGAAAGTTCAAAATTTCAATGCTAGCCCATACACCACATAAACAATTCATCAATCAACCAAAAATAAATCATCAATCATAAAACATTCACATAACAAGGTGACTAGGGGTAGCCACACTCAAGAGAGTAATTGCTTCATGAAATCCAAAGGTACTTCACCCTAGATGCACTAGAGAAGGTAACCATACACAATAAATAGTCCAATCTCATATGAAAATCACTAGGCAAGTGATATCTCAAAGACATTTAAGAGAAGAAAGAACATAAATGTTTAGATGTAATTTAATGGCTATCAAACACAAAATAGTTATGTCTAAGTTTGGTTTCAAGTTTTGACAATTTTGACATCTAATGGGCACAAAACTTCCCAGAGCTCCTAGTGTAGAACTCGGTGCTCTGATACCAAGTGTAATGCCCGTGAGGGAACCCAAGAGAACTTAACCCTAACATGCATCTAAGTTTGCAGAATGATTTTTTTTAAAAAAAAAGTTAACATACAAGATAAACATCAATGCAAAAGCAATTACCATTTACTTGCATTAATACAAACAACCAACATAGGTTACAACTCTCATGGGTTCCTCGATGAAGATTATGTTAACATTAATAATTAATTAATATTAGGAACAATTACAAAACTCAAATAAACAAATGAAGGAAAAAAGAAACATCACAAAGAAGATAACATAAATACAACTGGTACCATAAGGTATCGATAATAACCTACATCCACTACACATGTCGCAAGGTATGTAATACTATAACCAAAAAAGTACAACATAATATCTCTGAATCAATGATACAATGATACAAGAAACATGATCGCAAAGAAGAAGAATAAGAAGAAGAAGAAGAACGCAACTCCAACAATGAAGATCAAGAAGGAACAACTACTACAGGGATCATCTAGCACCGGTACATGAACGTCAAAATCTCAAATGGTAAAAGAATCACTCCCCCCGACCTCGTGAACCTAAATGGTGCACTCCCACCATGTTGAGGAGATAACAAAAGATCTCACTCTGATAACAAACATCAAACAGATCAAGCTAAGCAAAGGATCCTAAAAGCTCTCTAACTCAAGGTGAATAAGTATAATGATATGAAAGACTAGCTATTCCAGAGGCAACCAACACATGTAGGATAACTAGACTATGCATAGGAAGGTGTCATCATGTACATCTAACCCTTGAGTTTTGTCCAAGTAATCTCTTTGGATCCCAACACCCAAGTGACCATATATGGTGTCAATGACCTCTCGTACTTAGAAAGCCATCGACTATGCCAACTCATCCCTTTTAAAGGGGGCTAGTCATCTTCTCAACACCATCTTAGTCTGTACTAGTACTAACACCTGGGTGAGGACCACATCTTATTAGGTTCATTTTAAAATCTCTCAATGTTATATTAAGTTACCACTTGATTAAGATACTTAACAATAAGTGATCCTGGCAGCCACTTGTGGGACCCGATGCTTATTGCATGCCACCTCCTATTACAAATCTAGGTAAACTACCTTAGGCTCACATATCTCACATAGATCAAATTAGGTACACAACGAGGTAATCCCAAATCTAGTTTCTAATATAAGAACTAGAAACGATTACAAAGGCACCAAAAATAGGATACAAAACATCATGAGCCTATAAGGTCAAGTCAGGTTATAATTGAATCTCATACACATATCAAAACAATACACTGAAAACATGAACAACTGACACATACCTTGGCCTATGTCTTCCCCCTAGGTCTTCTAGTATCCCAAAAATTAAACAAGCAAAAGAAGACACTCCAGGCAAGAAGAAGACACATTTGCACCATAGAAAACTGAGATATAATTCTCATAAGTATTTTAATTTTCATATTGAACATAATTGAATCAAAGTATAGAATAACATAAATCTACTAAGATAAACTAATCATAAACATTAATACAATGCCATAATGAAAGAACATTCCCTATATTCATCCTATAGATTGAATAGAACAAAAACACTCAATTTCAGTATAAATATAACACTTGTATAATACATGTTGCCAATAGGAAAAATAATTGAGCCTATTTCATTATGTCAAGATGTATTTACCTAAATCAATATATATATATATATATATATATATATATATATATATATATATATATATATATATATATATATATATATATATATATATATATATATATATATATATATATATATATATATATATATATATATATATATATATATATATATATATATATATATATATATATATATATATATATATATATATATATATATATATATAAGTTACATTTTAAAACGAGAAGAAAACCTGACATAATCACGTTAACCCAAGTAAAGTAATTGAAACAACTTTATGATAGAATTTCCTAATATAATAATTTAGTACACAAAATAATCATTATTCCCTTTATTAAACTAAATCCAAAAGATCTAAATTACTTAAAACCAGTGAAGGATATAAATATTTAATGAATATAATATCAATTAGATAATAATATAATCCTAAATTAATAATAATTATTAATTAATTAAAAATTAGATATAATACCAAAAAGGGAATTACTATAAATTAATTTAAAATTTAAATTAATCTATATTAAAAATAACCAATGTAACAAATGCCCCAAATTAAAAATATACAATAAACTGTAACATAGACAAAAATTCCCTTAAATTAACAAATAACCATTAATTCTAAAAGATCAAATCTAAATAAGAAAAAAAAATAGCATTTAATAAAATAGTTGATTAAACAAAAGTTACAAAATTAAAATGAATAATAAAAATTTAAACAATATTCAAAAAAATTGAAACGGGCCCCACATGGTACCTTGCGGTTATACTGCACAACATCCCCCTAGGGGATTGTCGTGCGTTAGTACCACGTAGGTACTGCACGCACGGAAACCTTACATGGTCTTCCAAGAGGGTGTGGGGGGTATAGTCCTCCCTCCCTTTATATATATTTTAACATTTGTTTTAAAGTTCTTTTTTTTTTAAAAAACAAACTTAATTGATTTCCATTTTTTTAAAACTTTATTTAAATTTATAAATATCTAACATGGTAAAGGAAACCAGTAAATATATATATATATACATATATATATATATATATATATATATATATATATATATATATATATATATATATATATATATATATATATATATATATATATATATATATATATATATATATATATATATATATATATATATATATATATATATATATATATATATATATATATATATATATATATATATATATATATTCATATATATATATATACAATATATTTATATTTAAATATATATACATTCACAAAAAAAATTTACAAAATTAATTTTTTTGAAAACGTGAATATATGTTTATACATTTCCTCGAGTAACAGATCTAGAAAATAACCATGCTCCATCCACACCCATTTCCTTGATCTGATTAAATTCAATTTAATCTTCTAATGAATTTGAAACCCTAATCACATCTAATTTAATTTTGAAAGCAGTGGATGCATCCAACACGGCTTTCCATAAATCCATCTCTAGAATACGATGAGAGAGCGTGAAAGAAAAATACATAGGCAAAGATCAAGATAGACAATCACATACATGCACGAAGAATACAATCCTTTCTAATTGAAAAACACCATAATAATAATAAAATATCAAACCATACCTTGAACATTGAAGAAAAATATTTGAACGATGACTAGATTTGAAGACAAAAACCCAAAACTTGCAAAGCTTTCCAAAATTGAGTTCCCATCAAACACCTTTAACCTTCCTACCCCCCAATTTTCCTCCAAATGAATGTCAATATCCCTAATAGGGATTCGATTCCCCATTTAATGCAAACCCAAAGATAACTCAATAGCTAACTCCCACTTCAACTCCAAATCAAAAATTGAAAGAAAAACACAATTAAATAATTTAAAATAACTTTATATGCACAACTCAACTTGACTTTTTGAAACAGGTTGTTAAATTTTGAGAACAATTCAATTTCAATGATGCACATGTTATAATTTAAACATGTAATAAATAGATTAAATATTTAAAGCATCCTAAAACCATGCAATTAAATATTTAATTATTTAATAACTCTCTTAGACATAATTAACTCTAAAATACAATTAAATCCAACTAATCAAATATTTAACTTTAATTAAGTTTTCTCAAATAACTTAGGAATATAATTAATATTAAATTTCAACTATAATCATAAACCAATAAATCACAGAAAATCACCCACAAAAGCAACAAATCAACTGAAGCCAATCGAGATGAAATGCAACAAAATAAAACCAAGCAACACCAGAAAGGGATCATGAATTTGTTAGGAATGAATGCTGAATGTTTGGCAGCCATTCTATAGCAGTTGTTGTTTGCATTCATGACCGTGATTGTCATTGATGTCAACACAGTGATTGACTAAAGACTATCAGAGGAGCAGAGAGTGTTTTGTGGGATATTGCAGTTGGAGCTATGCAATGTTGATATTATACTCTTTGATATGTTATATGTCTATGGTTAAGAGAGAAAATAGTAATTCATTTATTCATGAAAGTTATGAGCATTTTGGTGGAAGCAGTATTCAGGTAGTGTTCCTGAGTAGCGGTTTGTGGAAATCAGATGATATCTCCTAATTGGGATGGAATCTGGTTTTGCACAGTTAAAGGGAAGTTGTAGACATATTGATAGTGACATGGATGATAGTGCAAACTTCGAGGTCGCACGAGTAAAGAATTATTGTAATTGGAAGCTGACAGTTTTGTGTAATTTTGATGTAGCGTGTGGAAACTTTTATTTTTCTAATAAGATGCCGACTCATTTGTAACTACTTGAGTGTGGTATAAAGGAAGGAATGTTTTCCTTATTGTGGTATGATATGGAGAGAAATGTAATGAATTTAGTGAAGAAATATGAATATGAGCATGTATGCATGAAGTGAAGAAAATAGCGAATGAATTGAGGAAGCAAAATTGTTAAGGAAGTCATACGATGTACAAAGATTTGTAATTGAGATCCAGTGTAGTAGTAAGTGTGGTATGGAACAGTTAGAGAAGAGGTAACATGTTTTGATATTATTCTATTGAATAATCTAGAGATCAGTTGAATAGTGTGTTTAGTGATCTTGCCATTGAAGCTGTTTGGGTAGTGGGTCCTTCTGTCTTCTATAACTCTTAACAGGGTTAGAATCTTTTAACAGGGATTTAAAATCTCCTAATAGGGATTTATATGTACTAATTATATTTTATAAGAATCCTAACAGAGTCCATCCTTTCACAAAGAACATTCATATTAGTGCATCTTTTGTGGGCATCATTCCCACCGGGGTTTACTCTTTGATCAAGAGTTTCCCTAGTTAACATATCTTGTGTCATTGTGTTATTGTGTATGAATATCTTTCTATGGATGGTAATTATATTACTTACATGGTTAAATGCTGCTGAAGTTGATAAAATTTATAATTATCAGATAACTGATTCACCCCCCAACCTCTCAGTTATCTTGGTGGACTTTACTTTCTAATAATTGGTATCAGAGCGGTAGGTTCTTGAAAAGAAAGTTTAACAACTTAAGGAGATCCATGGTGAATTTTAGAAAATAAATCCCTAAGTTTGATCAAGTTAATTTTGACAGCTGGAAAGAAAAAATGAAGACACACCTAATATGTTTAGGACCAGGTTATTGGTTGATTACAAAGAATTAGAAGACTATCATTAATGAAGATAATCTTGAAACATGTACAAATGATGAGAGAGATCTATTCATGTGTAACGTACTTGCCAGAGAAGCACTTTTGATAGCCCTTCCAGAGAATGAGTATGGTCAGGTAAAATGTTTGAAGACATCTCATGAAATTTGGAAATCTTTACACTCTACTTTTGAAGGTGATGAACATGCAAAGAAAGTTAGATTACATAATTGGATATGTGCATTTGAAGATATAAGAATGATGGAAGATGAATCCGTTAGAAGCTATATTAGTAGAATGTCAAAAATTGTTGTAGGCATAAAATCTTGTGGAGGAACAAAGATAAAAAATGAAGTGATATGGAAAATTTTGAGGACATTGACTCCTACATTTAAGCAGACAACACAGATGATTGAAGAAGTTATACCTTGCACTTTGAACTTTACAAGAGAGACTCTTCTTGGAAGATTGGAAGCAACTAAAATGAACTTGAGGTTATCAGGAGACTTACCTAGAATGGAGACAACATTCAGTGCTCTTAGTGTTTTCCCTACTTTGTCAAGAAGCATCAGTGTGAGCAGAGATTATGCTAGTAGTAGTAGATCTAGAAATGAAGAAGACAGGAAAATTGAAGAAGGTATTGCCTGTAATATTCATGATTTGATTACATATTACAAATGAAATTCCATAACGTAATTTAAATATCATCAAGATCATCAGGTTTACAAAACATCATATAAAAACATAAACCAAATCTACACATCATGGATCCCATATGCAGAATCATCAAAAGAATAGTCCAACAAGTCAAACATAATATAACAGTAGTCGACAAAGTCCATGTGTCTCTGAAAGAAACATAATAAAAAAGATAGCTAATATGTATAACACAGGATCACTATGTGGGCCGAAAGTGGGCCTCACATTGCCTTGCTTGTGAAGAGAGAACCAGACAGTAAGAAAATTTTCAAATGTTGGACTTGTCAAGAATATGGTCATTTTGCATCTAAATGTCCTAAGAGAGTTAAAAAGTATACAAACAATTTTAAGCCTAGAAGACCTAAGGAATGTTATTATGCTAATGATGAAGATCTTGAAGCTTGTATAGAAAGAACTCTAAGTGAAAGTGATACTGAGAATAATGATGACATAGGATTTGTAGCAATTAAAGAAGAGAATCCTGAAACAGATGTTAAGGAAGAAAAAGTCTTAGTTTCTCAAGTTGAAAAGAAAGCTGATTGGATTATAGATAGTGGTTTCTCATATCATATGACTGGTGACATGAAAAAATTCATAAATTTTAACAATTATGATGGAGAAGTTGTTAGAGTTGGAAACAATGCACCTTGTTTGATTAAAGGTATAGGATCTATTACTCTTGATGGAAAGACTAATATTGATGATGTTTAATTTGTGGATGGTTTGAAACACAATCTTTTGAGTGTTGGATAGTTAGTTGATAAGGGTTATCAAGTTTGGTTTACTGAGAAAACTTGTGTAATAAAGGATAAAGATGGGAATATGAGTGGAAGTGGATCTAGAACAAGAGGTAATGTATTTCAGTTGAATCCTACTGAAATGACTTGTTTGATTACTAAGAATGATGATAGTTGGTTATGGCACAGAAGGTTTTGTGATATAAACTTTGATAAAATTGTGAAAGTAAGTACTACACTTGCAGTAAGGGATTTGCCTAAAATTATGAAGCCTACTAACATGATTTGCAAGGAATGTGTGATGGCTAAACAGAAGAGAAGTTCTTTTCCTAGTAAGAAGTTTACATCTGTAGAAAAGTTGGAGATTGTTCATATAGATTTGAGCGGTCCTACAAGGACTAGAGGATTCTATGGAGAAAGGTATTTCATGATCATTGTTGATGATTTTACAAGAATGATGTGGATTGCATTTCTTAAAGAAAAGTCTAAAGCATTTGATAAGTTTAAGATCATTAAGAATAAAGTTGAGAATGAATCTGGAATGAAGATTAAATGTTTGAGATCTAATAGAGGTGAGGAATTTACTTCTAGAGAATTTAACACCTTTTGTGAAGTGAATGGTATTAAGAGACAATTTTCAGCCCCTCGGACACCTGAACAAAATGGTATTGAAGAAAGAAGAAATAGATCAGTAACTAAAGCAATAAGAGCTATGTTATTTGAGAATGATTTGGCAAAGATATTCTTGAGAGAAGCAATGAATACAATACTATATACAATGAACAAAATACAAATTAGAGCAGACACAAACAAGACACCCTATGAATTATGGTTTGGAGATGCACCCTCAGTTAATTATTTTAGAATTTTTGGAAGCAAATGTTATATAAAGAGAGATGATGATATTGGAAAGTTTGATCCTAGAAGTGATGAAGGAATATTTCTTGGATATTCTTTGAAAAGAAAATCTTATAGATGTTACAATAAGAGAACTAAGACTATTATTGAAAGCACAAATGTTAAAGTTGATGAAAAGTTCAAAATTCAGGAAAGAATGCTTGATTATGAATCAGATGAAGAACCTCATCCTAAACCTAACTCTGAGACTACTAAATTATTTTATGAAACTGACAGTGATTTTTTGAATGAAATCCATAGTGAAGTCATTGAAGAACCGACACCTGAAATGAGATTAGAGACAGTGACACCTAACAAGAATTTATCAAGGAATCATCCTATTGAGAAAATTATTGGAAGCATTAAAATAGGAGTTCTAACTTGAAATAAGGTACAAGAACAATTATGTTTGATTTCTCAAGTTGAACCTAAATCTACTAGTGAAGCTTGTGAAGATGAAAGTTGGATTAATGCTATGAAAGATGAACTAGATCAGATTGAGAAGAACAAGACATGGGAATTGGTCCCTAGACCTAAAGATAAGAATGTTATTGGAACCAAATGGGTATTCAGAAATAAGATGAATGAACAAGGAGAAGTAGTAAGAAACAAGGAAAGACTGGTATGTAAGGGATAGTCACAGCAAGAAGAAATTGATTATGAAGAAACTTTTGCACTTGTAGCAAGAATTGAAGCAGTAAGAATGTTTTTGGCCTTTGCAGCATATAAGAAATTTAAAGTATATCAGATGGATGTAAAGTCAACATTTCTAAATGGAGAATTGGAAGAAGTCTACATTGAGCAGCCTGAAGGTTTTCCTTTGACTCAAGAAGGAGACATGGTATGTAAACTAAAGAAAGCCTTATATGGACTAAAGCAAGCACCTAGAACTTGGTATGAAAGACTAGATAAATACTTGTTAACATTGGGATTTACAAAAGGAACATCTGACAACAATCTATACTCAAAAGAAATTGAAAATGGTTTGTTGATTACAAATATTTTTGTTGATGACATTATTTTTGGAGGAGAAGATGAAGCTAGTGACAAATTTGCTGATGAAATGAAGATTGAATTTGAAATGAGCATGATCGATGAAATGAAATACTTTTTGGGATTACAAATAACACAGAATAGTGATGGCATCTTTGTAAGTTAGACAAAGTACCTGAATGACTTGTTGAAAAGATTTGGAATGGAAAACTATAGACTAGTTGGAACACCTATGATAACTGGAAGTAAATTATCTAGCATAGATGAAACACCAGTAGTTGAACAGAAGAAGTACAGATCTATGATTGGAGGATTGTAGTACTTGACTCATACAAGACTTGATATAGCACATTCAGTTGGAATTGTAGCAAGATTTCAAGATGAACCTAGAGAATCACATTATGCAGAAATAAAGAGGACACTGAGATATTTAAGAGGCACAATGGACTATGGATTATGGTATGAAAAATCTAATGATTTTACCCTATGTGCATATCCAAATGCTGATTGGGGAGGCAATGTTGATGATAAAAATAGTACCAGTGGAGGAGCCTTTTTCTTGGAGGAAGATTGGTTTCTTGGTTAAGCAAGAAGCAGAATTGTATTTCACAGATCATAGCATAAGTAGAATATGTAGCAATAGAAAACAATTGTAACCAGATAATTTGGATGAAGAAAATGTTGAAGGATCTATTGGAATAAAGTTTGTTGAACCTGTTGTTATACATTGTGACAACACCAGCACATTTATTATGTCTAAAAATATTGTACTACATTCTAAGACAAAGCATATAGAGATTAAGTATCATGTAGTAAGAGAGAAAGTTGCTGAGAAAGAAGTTGGACTTGAGTATATAAGCACAAAGGAGAAGATAGTAGACAATTTTACAAAGCCTTTACCTAAGGATATATTTCAGTATCTGAGAGGTATGCTTGGGGTTATGCCCCAGCCTACTTTTGAGAAGTGATGTAGAATGTTGCATCTGTCTAGTGGTATATGAGCCTTATCTTTCTTCTGGACTGGATGTTGGTGTTGGAAATTGCAATTGAAAAAATTGTTGTATTGTCATTGATGTCAAACCTTAATTGGTAAGACTATTGCTACTTAGGAAAGTACTATATCTTTTTGAGTGTTCCTAAGGGGCTAAGCAAGGTTGGTAACAATAGCACCTAAGGAAAGGTTGAGTTATCTTAATACTACAAAGTGTACTTGACTATGTTGCATTATGATAAGATAATGTATAGTTTATCTTAGTAAGATTGAAGACTAAACTAGTAGGCTTAACCGAGCAAAGAATGGAAAAATCATGTTTAAGATGAGTGATGTTAGTGTTGACCAAGTTAGTATATGCTGAGAAAAATTATAGTGTCGACCGAGCATCAGTTAATTGCCAAGGAAGATAGTGTAAGCCAAGGAAACAGTTTTAGTAATGACCAAGCTTTCTACATGAAGACCGAGTGAACAATCACAGTATTGACCAAGCATCAACAATTTTATATTTGAAGAGAATTTAATTTTGGAGCCGACATTGTTGAATTCTTGGATTATCTAAAATGTGTTGACTTTATTTATTGATTTTTTGGAAGTATTAAATGCATTGTAAAACATTTTATTGTAAATCTTTAAGAGATTTGAGATGATTCTAGAAAAGGAGCCAAAGAACATGAAGTGGGTAGATTCAATGAATCTAACCTAACCTTGAGATCTACGAATGAGATTGAGTGGCAAAAGATGAGTTAACCTAATTGAGGAAAATATAAGGAAACCTGAGCATTTTGATATGAATGTACATGGAGAATAGAGAATGCTGGAAGTGGAAAGTTTTATTGACTGAATAAGTAGAAAAGGCTGAAGGAGAATTGTGGTGATTGCTTGAAGAAAAGTTTCAAGCAGATCAGAGATGGAAATGGAAAAGATTCAAAGTTAGTAAACCAGCATTAGTGTATGGAATTAGATCTGATATTTGCAATGTGAGTTGTATATTTTTCAGTTAATACTGCTGCTACTTTCTAACCATTGTAATAGTCAAAATCCTTTTAACAGAGGTTGACCTAACAGTCATATGTTAAATCCTTTGAACAGGGTTGCATTCTAATGGAGTGTATGTAAGTCCTATGACTAGGCTCACTTTTAACAGGGTGATTGAAATCCTTTAACCAGGTCACATTTGATAGTGTGTATTGTAACCTTTGACAGGGTTGGCTTTTTATCAAGCTCACTTCAGAAGAGTGAAAATAATAGTAGCATGTTATAAAGTGGTTTTTCCCAAATTGGGTTTCCACTATAAATCCTGGTGTTATTACTTGTGTGAATGCTTTGGTTTGAACATTACTATATTTTGCAAGTTAAGTTACATTTGGGTAGTGGACTACATTGTTAGATGTTTCTATTATTGAATCAGTGATGACCGAGTTTATTTTGGTTTTGGATCTGATTTAAGGATAAAGTTTTTGAGATTGTTTTATACATCAGGAACTGAGAAAAATTGATTCAACCCCCCCTCTCTATTGTTCTAAATCATATTAATAGTTGGTACTTCCTCTATGGGGGAGTATGTGTATTTGAGCTGAGTCATGAGGACTCTAGTGAATGTACTTTTTGAATAGTATCTTTTGACATTGGAGTTGTTGTTGACATAATGATGAAATTTTCTATCATTGATGTCAATGGGGGAGAAGTATACATGAAAAACATGAAAATTCATCTATTGGAGAGAATTGAATAGGAAAATGAAGCACGATTTGATTAATGAAGAGGACTTGAAGTACTTGTCAGTGCAACAGTGTTGCAGTATTAGTTTCTTAGAACATTGGATGTTTTTCATCTATGTTGACATCAATGCCAATGGGAGAGATTGTTAGGAATGAATGTTGAATGTTTGGTAGCCATTCTATAGTAGTTGTTGTTTGCATTCATGACTGTGATTATCATTGATGTCAACACAGTGATCTACTGAATACTATTAGAAGAGCAGATAGTGTTTTGATTAGCGCACATGGGATATTGTAGTTGGAGCTATGCAATGTTGATATATACTCTTTGGTATGTTATATGTCTATGGTTAAGAGCACAAATATTAATTCATTTATTCATGAAAGTTATGAGCATTTTGGTGGAAGCAGTATTCAGGCAGTGTTCCTCAGTAGTAGTTTGTGGAAATCAGAAGATATCTCCTAATCGGGATGGAATCTAGTTTTGCACAATTAAGAGGAAGTTTTAGACACATTGATAGTGACATGGATGATAGTGCAAACTTTGAGGTCGTACAAGTAAAGAATTATTGTAATTGGAAGCTGACAGTTTTGTGTAATTTTGATGTAGCTTGTGTAAACTTTTATTTTTGTAATAAGATGCCAACTCATTTGTAACTACTTGAGTGTGGTATAAAGGAAGGAATGTTTTCCTTATTGTGGTATGAGATGGAGAGAAATGTAATGAATTTAGTGAAGAAATATGAATATGAGCATGTATGCATGAAGTGAAGAAAAGAACTTATGAATTGATCAAGCGAAATTGTGAAGGAAGTCATGCGAAGTACAGAGATCTGGTGTAGCAGTAAGTGTGGTTTGGCACAGTTAGAGAAGAGGTAAAATGTTTTGATATTATTCTATTGAATAATCTAGAGATTAGTTGGACAGTGTGTTTACTGATCTTGCCATTGAAGTTGTTTGGGCAGTGGGTCCTTCTCTCTTCCATAACTCTTAACAGGGTTAGAATCTTTTAACAGGGATTCAAAATCTCCTAACAAGGATTCAAAATCTCCTAACAAGGATTCATATGTACTAAATGTATTTCATAAGACTCCTAATAGAGTCCTTCCTTTCACAAGGAACATTCATATTAGTGCATCTTTTGTGGGAATCATTCTCACCGGGGTTTACTCTTTGATCAAGAGGTTCCCTAGTTAACATATCTTGTGTCATTGTGTTATTGTGTATGAATATCTTTCTATGGATGGTAATTATATTTATTACATGGTTAAATACTTCTGAAGTTGATAAAATTTATAATTATCAGATAACTAATTCACCCCCCCCCCTCTCAGTTATCTTGGTGGACTTTAATTTCTAACAGAATTCCTATCACCTAGACGAATTCGAGTAGGGTAATCGAACTGATTCTTGTCCAATCCTAGGACAAATGGGCTTAGGTTAGGGTTTTGGATCCATGTTATCTCCCCTCTCTTACCATTTGAGATATTGTGATAGGGCATTCTCATCCTGACAATTCAAGAAAGTCAATGCTCGGTACCTGCAATCCTACATACAAAATCCACATGTACATGTATATATATATATAAAACAGACAATGGCGGGGATTGACTGATCCTGTGGATCTCGCAAGTAAGTAACTATGACTCCGTCCCTCAACCCACATTAGACACATCAAATAGAAATATAAAATAAGCACATCAACCATAAACATGCAAGTATGGGGTCAGTAAAACCATAAGCATCAATGATTCCTAACATATAATCTATCATCCTAAAGTAATCCTAACATTTATAAAATCAGACTAGGGGCGGGTTACTACACTTCCTATCATAGACCGATATTCACTTTGATCAACAAGTGGTGAATCATCAACCTTGACCAGCTTACACCAAGTTTCTATAGGTGTACCTATAGGACTACACTGATCCATTTGAAATAATTTTAACATCTCTTTTTCATATTTAATTTTTGAAATAAAAAGTCCATGTTCTAGTTGTGATACTTGAATGCCCAAGAAAAATGTTAAACATGCTAGCATTGATATTTCAAATTCAAATTCCATAATAGTTGAAAACTTTGTCATAAGTCATCATTTGTAGATCCAAAAATAATATCATCTACATAGATTTCAATATCTAGAAGATCATCATTAACAACTTTAGTATATAAAGTACTATCAACACTGCCTTCAGTAAAACCCTTAGAAATCAAATGTGAATCAAGTCTAGAATACCAAGCACATGGTGCTTGTTTTAGGCCATAAAGTGCTTTCTTTAATCTGTATAGATGATCTGGATAATCAGAAGATTCAAACCCTTCTGGTTGGTTGCTCCATATATACATCTTCTTCTAGGTAACCATTTAGAAAATTTATTTTAACATCCATCTAGTACACTGTAAATTTCTTAAATTAGGCATATGCAAGAAACATTCTAATGGACTCTAAAAGAGCTACAGGAGAAAAAGTTTCCCCAAAATACATCCCTTCTTATTGAGCATACCCTTTACATAAAAATCTAGCTTTTTTTCCAACCACTTTTTTTGATTCATCTAACTTATTCTTGAAAATCCATTTTTCCCCAATTACATTTTTGTCATCTAGATGAGGAACAAGTTCCCATGTTTTATTTTTCTCAATTTGATTGATTTCATCTTTCATTGCATTGAACTAGGATTGATCTTTCAAGGCTTCAGAAGTATTTTGTGGTTCAAAATCCGTTAGAAGAGAAAAATGCTTAGCCAACTAAGCTTGTTCTATTTGTTTTACCTTTCCACAAGTTATTATACTAGCATCTTTATCACCAATCACAACTGTCTCAGGATGTCATTTAGCAATGATTCTGGAAGGTGTTTTTTGAGATATAACTTCCTTAGAATTAGGAACTTCCTCTTGTTTACTTGAACTGGTTTCAACTACTTTAGTAACAATTAGTTCATTTGATGTTGAAGCATTGCCAAGTTCTAAATCAGATTCCTCTTCAACATCTTGAATCTGATTTTTCATCATATTCTGATTTTCATTGAATACTACATTAACAGATTCAACAATTTTATTCAAGCATTTATTAAAACACTTATATGCTTTGTTTTTTGAAGAATAACCTAATAAAATTTCTTCATCAAATTTAGATTGAAAACTATCAAGCTTTCCAAAATAATTCTTGATAAAACATTCAGAACCAAAGATTCTAAAATGCTTAACAGATGTTGTTTTTCCATACCAAAGTTCATAAGGAGTACAAGTTGTTCTTATTCTAATTTTTACTCTGTTTAATGTATATATTGCTGTGTAAACAACTTCTTTCCAATATTTATTAGGTAGACTAGATTAATTAAGCATAGTTCTTGCCATTTCTATTACAGTTTTGTTTTTTCTTTCAACGACCCCATTTTGTATGGGAGTACGAGCAACATAATAGTGTCTCTTAATGCCATGGTTTTCACAATACTCAATATAAACTTGAGAAGTGAATTCACCTCCCTTATCTGATCTTAGACATTTTAGTTTCAAATCAGACACTTTTTCAACCATTTTCCTAAATATTTTAAATCTCTCAAAAGCCTCTGACTTATGTTTGAGAAAGGTTACCCATACCATTCTAAAAATAGAGTTTGTAGGTCTATTAATCAGAGGTAGACCACAAAAATTTTCATGTTTATTGATTCTGACCATATTATCAAAATTTACATGACCAAATCTCTTATACCATAACCAGGTTTCATCTATATGTCTCATAAGACACATGCCTGCACTTTGTTCTTGACTTGTGGAGTCTGACAAATGATACAAATTACCAGTTGTCCTGAAACCATTTGCTATTAATTTCATTGACTTTTCTTTATTAATAACAACACCATACAAATTAAAGACAACTTTTCGTCCACTATCACAGATCTAACTAATGCTAACCAAGTTGTATTTTAATCCTTCATTATAGTAGACATCATTAATAGGTGTTTCTTTGTTTATCATAACTGTTCCTATTGCAGTAATTGTTGGAAATATTCAGGAATTAACCAAGTTACTGAGAGGGGAGGGGTGAATCAGTAACTCCAAATTTTCTTTCAATTACAGAAGTATTAACATGTAATTTACTTTAACCTTTGCATACAGAAAGCATGAAACTTAAAAGCATTCACAATAAGGACACATAGATTTGGTTACCCAGAAACCTTCCAAAAGAAAGTAAAACTGGGGTGGGGATGAAACCCACAAAGCTTTAATACTGCAGAATAAAGTTGGCCGATTAAGGCTTACAATTTGATCACTTCTGATGATCTGCCCTGTAAGGAGCAATAAGGATTGCTAAATCCACCCTATTAAAGGATTTACAAAACATACAATGAAGTATGCACTCGGTAAAGAGATTTTACAAAAGACTGTTAAGTCTACCCGGTTAAAGGATTTAGTACTGATTCACCTGTTAGGATTAAACAGTAGATCTCTTGCTTTGCAATTGGATTGCTGATTGAGATTCGCTGATGTACTGATCACCTTCTGTGATGAATTTGTCTTTGCTATTCCTTATACTGCTGAAGCCTTCTGTAATTCGCTTATCTCTGCCTTTCTTTCTCTTTCACATATATTCTTCATACATGCTTCTTGACATTTTTACAACATTGTTTATATACAAGTCTTAAACAATTAATTACAATTACAATTACAAAGTCGGCTTGACAAATAAACATAAGTGCTACTAAGTCGGCCCAAGTATGGTTACACGGTTCCTGCAAACTGACTCGGTGACTTTCTGATACTCGGCGTCCACTGCATTACTTGGCATCGTCATGCACTCGGTAGAAGTGAAGGCATAGTTCATACTGATCACTCGGTAGGTTTTGAACTCGGTAAATACTGGTGACTCGGTAGACATGATGTTACTCGGTTTACACTGTCCTGTTCGGTTTGTACTAACTTGCTCGGTTTGCACTGTCTGCTTGGTTTGCACTGTCTGCTCAGTTTGCACTGTCTGCTCGGTTTGCACTGTTTTCTCGGTTTGCACTATCTACTCGGTTTGCACTGTCTACTCGGTTTGTACTATTTACTCAGTTTGCACTGTTTGCTCAGTTTGCACTGTTTGCTCGGTTTGCACTGTCTGCTCGGTTTGCACCCAGAATGCAAATAAGTGTTGTCACTAGTGGCAATTCTGCTTAATGCCAACAATCTCCCCCTTTGGCATTAGTGACAAAAACACTTATTGGCCAAAATTTATGTACACGAATCATGCTGAGTTTTATTTTGATTTTTCAAAATTTGTCTTTGTTATAGGGCTTTATACATTGTCTCCCCCTTTCAATGTGCTAACTATTTCTTATACAAATCTTCTTCTATACATATCTCTCCTTCTATACATATCTCCCCCTTTTTGATGATAATGCCAAAGGTGCATATACAAGTTATTTCAGAGAGAATCCAAAATTTGATAGAAAATTAGAATGTACCTTCATTATTAGTGCCAGGGTTCTGTCCCAACTTTCTTGCAGGATCTTACATGTTTGTATAGCAATTTGGACTTCTGCAGAGAGTTCAATCATGTGATCTGCTATAGAGAACTGATTGTCATGAATCAATGTTTTGGAATGTTCAATGTGCTTATACATTGTATTCATGATGGGAAGGATCATGTGTTGGATGTCTAGCAGTGTGGACCGGATCCTTGTGTCTTCTTTCAGTAGATTAGACTGCATATTTGATAGGTGTGAGATTTTCATGTGATGAGCAGAGCTTGAACTTGGTTCAAGTTGCAGCTTCTGTATGCTAATCTTCATATCCTCATCCATTTTATTCATTTTATCCTTAACATCCTTTGTGAACTCGGCAATATTGCACAATCTGGCCAAAAGAGAGGTAGCATTCGAATAGATAGATTCAATGTTAGACAAAACTGAAGACAATTCCACTTGGTTAATAGCTATGTGCTGAGCAATGTGCTCAAGCACTTTATTCTTGAATCTCTTCTCGGCTCTTTCAACTAACTTTTCTATACCGGATGAATCCTCATTGTATTTCTCAACTACTTCTGCTAATTGTAACAAAACATGCTAGGAGGAGTCTACTTTAATGCCTAATGCATCAAACAAAATGTCCTTAGCATCCTTGATGATTTGATATTCCTTGTCTCTCTCCTCTTTAAGTTTCTTTTGTTTTTCTTTCCTTTGGAGGATCTCACCTATATTTTGCATTTGGTTCGCTGATAGATTTGCAAAATCTAATGTAGGAATTTCTATCTCTTCATCTAGGTCTATATCCTCTACTATATTCTTACCCAAAAATTTTATACTCGGTAGAGCCTTAGGCTTATCTGTACTTAATGCTTTGGTAGTAGTGATAGTAGATAAAGTAGGGCTGGCTATAGAGACTGGTATACTTTCTACTGGAGAACTTAAAATATTTACACTTGAAGATTCAAAAACTAGAAAACTTACTGCTGGAAAACTTGATGATGCAGGAGACTGCAGCTTGGTAGAAGAAATGGTAGCTCCTTCTGTTGTTGCTAAGGATGATTGGACAAATGTGGAAGTTGTCACAACCATGCTTGAAGGTGTCTCCGGGCTGGGTGTAGAAACTTTTACTGGAGAGGTAGGAAGGGATGTAATGACTTCTGCTGCTATCCTCACAATATCATCTACCTCAGTGTCTTCTTCTTGTTCACCACTGTCATCTTCAATATCTTTTATTATGACTGTTTCAATACTCAGTTGGTGAAGGTGGTATATGTTCTTCCATGTAGCATTTGCAGCCTTCACAACCGATTCAATATTGTTGATAAAAACAAACAAGTATTGAACTTCAATTTTATCTTATTTTCATTGTCTTTTAATGCCTTCTTTACTTCATCATTTTTCAAGCTCAGCATCAACTGTCTCAGGTTTTGATCAAATATGTCTATCACCATTTGCTTTGCATTGCTCCATCTCATTTTTATTGGATTCAATAGAACTGCTAGAACCTGTGGGGCTATTTCTTCAAGAGAGTATTTCCACTGTCCCATCTTTTCAATAACAGCATCTTCTATTTCCTTCTGTTCTGTTTCCGATCTGGTTTCATATTTTAAGGATTTTATGTTACTTACTCCAGATCCTGATCCGTCTCTAAAGAGTTTGAGCTTTTCTTGAAGGTTTAGAGGAGGCCTTTTGAATACTATGTCTTTATCTGCCTTGTCTGCCTTGTCTGCCTTGCCTCTTGTATTTCTCCTTGTAAATACAGCAGTAGGAGGCTTAGGTGCCTTAGTGATGAATACCTTTCCTTTCTTCTTTGCAGGTTCTGGTTCCTCTATTTTCTCATCCTTTTCCTCTTCTTCTTCATCTATTTCTTCTTTGTCCTCGATTATCATTTGCATTTTGGCTATCCTCTTCTTTCCTTTGTTTATCGCCTGTGGAAGCTTTATGCTTAGTTCAATTCTCACCTTAGCTTCATCATATGTTCCAAAATATGAAGCTTTGGGATTGACAGGCTGATTAAGAAGAGCTTCAATGATATTCTTGGTTTCATCAATATTTACCTCATAAGGAAGAGGTTTTACATATACAGTCCTCGGTTTAACTACTTGAATATATACATTATCACAATCCACCATAAAACAAATGTCATCTTTGTAATCTTCCACCAACTTCAGTGGAATCCAAAATCTGTCATTCATTTTCTCTTTGAAAGACTCAAAATAATTATCCATGATGCTTTCAAAATTTTCACCCATTTCTGAGATGTATTCATTTATTTCATAGAGGACTGGCACATCTTTTCTCCATACAACTTTTCCTTTAGAAGGGAAGAATTTTAGAACATAGAAGAATAAACAGATCAATAAGGATCCAAACGTACATGGATTGTTTTTGGAAGTTTTAATGCTTTCCATATTTTTGTTAAACTGCTTTAACAATAAGTCTGCTAGGTCAAATGTTAAGTTATTCTTGACCACTTTGTATGCTAGGTCAATAGCTTCACAGGAGACACTGTTCTGTCGACTAGAACTGTAAATCTTATGGGCAATAATGTGTGTACCAAACTTTAGTTCAGCATTGGTAATGCTACTAACTTTCATGCCTCTACCGTCCCACTCGGCTAGGGTTTTCTTCTCTAGTTCCGTCCGACCTAGGGTTTTGGTAGTTTTAGCTTTGTTCAACATGGGAAGACCGGTGATTTGTTGAATCATCTTCTTTGTGATCTCTATAGGTTGCTCAAGCCAAATCTTTCCATCATGTACACGGCTAAGAATGTATCTAACCCATTTATCTCGAAAGTTTCGAGGTAGATGTGCAATGTGAACTAAACCTTTATCTTCCAGATGTTTGTGCTCAGGTTTCAGAATACCATCCACACATAGTTCTTCATGCACAATATCTAGTTCTAGGTTCCCCATTTCATGACTTGAATAGTTGAAATGATTGCGGATATCGTTAATAAGTAGTACCTTAGGAGGAATCTGAGATTGAGCTCCATTTGAATCTAGGGCTACTGCAATTGTGGGCACGATCTTAAAATCTGGTGCTTTCCACTCCCCTTGGACTAACATATCAGATCCTTTCTTTGCTGAAGTGCTAGATGATGCCATGGTAGCTCACAGAAAATTCCTTTCGCAAAAGTATTGAATCGCTGGGTTGCTCTTGAAATTTTTTGCTCTCAAAGTGCTAAAGGTTCACGGTGAAGAATGAGTTCGATTACTTTCTTTTTGTTTATAACCCTGTCATTAATGCTCAGTACAAATTAGGGTATGAATTTTGACAGACTATCACCCACTAAGAATTAATTCCTCGGTAAAGACTTCGCAACTCGGTGAACTCGAGAATTCATATTGCTCCGACCTCGCTTGGTAAAGACGGGTACCGACCTTGCTCGGTGAAGACTGATACCGACCTTGCTCGGTGATCTTACTGCATCTTGTATGCTGATTTAGATCTTTCTTTTAATTCAGTTCTGGAACTGCTTGAGATTTGTCTATGAGAATACAGTTCCAGTGCTTTCTTCGAAATTTAGTTTGAGTCGGTAGAGCCATCCATTCCATTACTTGGACTGGATTGCTCGGTAGCTTTAGGAATCCATTTTTGTCTCACCTGTTTCCTGACCTTAGTTGCTTCATTCTTCTTTCCATCTTCAACTTCACTAGCATTCATGCAGTTTCTGGCTATGTGACCGAGTTTAGTGCATTTGAAGCATCTTACGGTAGTATGTCTTTTTCTTAGATGATGTTTTATGCAATTCATGCCAATGTGTCCATATTCTACACAGTAATGACATCTACACCAGGTGTTATAGTCCCATCCAAACATTGCTTTCATAATTTGTTCTGCTGGATTAAATGTCTTGGATCTACACTTGGATGCCTTGTGACCCTGTTTGTTGCACTTGTGACAATTACCTCTGAATCTAGGTTTTTCCCTGCATTCATTTGCTTTGTGACCAAGTTGATTGCAGTTGTAACATTTTCCATTGAATTCTTCTTTTTCATTATTCCAACATTTATTTGAAGTATGTCCTATTTTACCACAATGATTACAAGTAGGTTTTTGATTTCTTTGAGTACCTTGCTTAGAAGATTCGCCTTCTCCTTTGTATCCAAGTCCTGCTTTTCCTTTTTGCCTATGAAGATTTCGCTCATACAGCTGATTCAAGTCTTCTTGACTTTTCAGCATTCCTTCATTGATTTGTTTTTCAGCGTTTAGGTCATCCACCAATCTTAGATTGATTTCCTTTTCAGATCTTAGTTCTTCTCTTGTGCTTTCTATTTATGATCTTAGATTCAGAATTTCCTCATTTGTATGAGAGATCTGATCAATTAGGTTTTCTAGCTGAAAGATTTTATTTTGGACTTCAATGTTTCTTCCATCTAATTCATCTTTCAACTTGTTTCTTTGTTCCAAGATCTCACAGAATCTTGTAGAGTGTAGCTCTTGTTCTCTTTTCAATTTTCTCACTTCTTCCTGCAGAGACCCATTCTTTTCTAGGAGTTCTTTGACAGCATTGTTTGCTTCATCTGAGTTATTTGAGGGAAGAAGATCTTCAATCTTTTCTTCAATGTAATTCTGATCATTCATCTAATTTGCAAGTTCCTTCCTTCTTCTTAGGGATTGGGAAAGATGTTCTTTTGCTTCTTTGAGTTTAGCTATGGCCATTTCCAGATCTAGCTTTTCATTTTCAATCACCTTGTTCAGTTTGGATACCTCCATTGTCCTGGATCTTTGCTCAAGCTAGTTAAGCTTTATCTCGAGAACCAATGCTGCTCTGATACCAATTGTTGGAAATATTCAGGAATTAACCGAGTTACTGAGAGGGGAGGGGTGAATCAGTAACTCCAAATTTTCTTTCAATTACAGAAGTATTAACATGTAATTTACTTTAACCTTTGCATACAGAAAGCATGAAACTTAAAAGCATTCACAATAAGGACACATAGATTTGGTTACCGAGAAACCTTCCAAAAGAAAGTAAAACTGGGGTGGGGATGAAACCCACAAAGCTTTAATACTGCAGAATAAAGTTGGCCAGTTAAGGCTTACAATTTGATCACTTTTGATGATCTACCTTGTTAGGAGCAATAAGGATTGCTAAATCCACCCTGTTAAAGGATTTACAAAACATACAATGAAGTATGCACTCGGTAAAGAGATTTTACAAAAGACTGTTAAGTCTACCCGGTTAAAGGATTTAGTACTGATTCACCTGTTAGGATGAAACATTAGATCTCTTGCTTTGCAACTGGATTGCTGATTGAGATTCGCTGATGTACTGATCACCTTCTGTGATGAATTTGTCTTTGCTGTTCCTTATACTGCTGAAGCCTTCTGTAATTCGCTTATCTCTGCCTTTCTTTCTCTTTCACATATATTCTTCATACATGCTTCTTGACATTTTTACAACATTGTTTATATACAAGTCTTAAACAATTAATTACAATTACAATTACAAAGTCGGCTTGAAAAATAAACATAAGTGCTACTAAGTCGGCCCAAGTATGGTTACACGGTTCCTGCAAACTGACTCGGTGACTTTCTGATACTAGGCGTCCACTGCATTACTCGGCATCGTCATGCACTTGGTAGAAGTGAAGGCACGGTTCATACTGATCACTCGGTAGGTTTTGAACTCGGTAAATACTGATGACTCGGTAGACATGATGTTACTCGGTTTACACTGTCCTGTTCGGTTTGTACTAATTTGCTTGGTTTGCACTGTCTGCTCGGTTTGCACTGTTTGCTCGGTTTGCACTGTCTGCTCGGTTTGCACTGTCTGCTCGGTTTGCACTGTCTGCTCAGTTTGAACTATCTGCTCGGTTTGCACTATTTTCTCGGTTTGCACTGTCTGCTCGGTTTGCACTGTCTGCTCGGTTTGCACTGTTTGCTCGGTTTGCACTGTCTGCTCGGTTTGCACCCAGAATGCAAATAAGTGTTGTCGCTAGTGGCAATTCTACTTAATGCCAACAGTAATGTATAGACCTATGTTATCACCAAATTTAATAAAATCCCCTAGATGATTTTCCAATACTAAAAACTTGTTTTTGTCCCCTGTCATATGATGAGAACATCTGCCATCCAAAACCCAAATAGCTAATTTAGTGGATATTAGGGTTGTTTGAAAAAGCATAGATTGTTCAAGTTTTGGTCTCCACACTTTTGCAATTCTTTGTAACATTTTGGAGTAATTTGAAGTGTGACCATATTGAAAACATGGAAAGCACCTCATGTTTCTAATAAAGCCAAAAGATTGTTTATGACCAAAAGTAGGAGTTTTAGTAAATCTGCAAGTTTTTACTTTATGCCCAAATAGATTACAGAAATGGCAATAGCCATGGAAAAAACTATTGTTAGAAAATTGATTTATGTTTGTTGTTACAATTTTTGTATGTGAAGTTTCACCTTTTCAGTAGTAACTTAAGAATTTTTCTGACTTTCAAGAGTATACACTTGTTTTTACAATTTACTAATTTCTTTTTATTTGTCTTCAATAAGACTTCTCTGAGTTCCAATCACCTTGTTAGCATTAACTAGATCTAGTTGCAAGATCTGATTTAAATCATCATAAGTAGTTACAAGTTTCTTAAGTCTTTTAACCTCTTGAAGAGCATGAAGAAGTTCTTCCTCAAGATTTACATCTTCTACTTCAACATCTGAATCTATTTCACATTTTGGTTTTTCAAGCTCAAATTTAGTCATAAATAGTGTTTCACAACCATCACCATTTGACTCATCTGATTCATCTTCAAAATCTTCTTTAGTCATAAGACTTTTCTTTTTAAAATTATTCAACCTTTTACTAGGATTCCAAGGTTTCTAAAATAACTTTTCAGATTTTTCATCATCTTTACTTAGGTCTAGATATGGACATTTTTCTGCAAAGTGTCCAATTTTACTGCAGACAAAACATTTAAATTTTCTTTTAAACTTTTTCTTGAGTTTCTTAACAAGTAAATCTTCAAAAACATCAGACAGTTTAGATTCACTATCTTGTTGTTTTTCAACTTTGAAAGTTGTTTCCTTAGAGGTAGAAGAAACATTACCAATTCTCATTTCATAAGTAGTAAGAATGCTCTGAAGCTTATGCACAATCATTTGAGAAAAATGTTTCTTTTCTTCAAGAGCTGAAATTTTAGTTTCAAATTTTGGTAACAATGTTCTAATTACTTTGGCAACCACATCATGTTCATCAATTGTTTCACCAAGACCCTTTTGGGCATTTACAATTTCATCAATGCGAAGAAAGTAACTTGCTACTAATTCATCATTATTCATTTTCAAAGAATCAAACTGAGTTTTTAAAGTAATCAATTTGGATTCCTTAACCTTTTCATCACCCTCATAAATAGATTCAAGATTGTTCCATACCTCAATTTCTGATTTGAAGTACATTACTTTCACAAAAACTTTTTTTGATAACCTGCACAATATTGCAAAGCGATCTCTTTTATCCAGTTCATATTTGGTCTTTTCATTTGCATTAGTAGGTACAAAAGATGGTGCATTATACTTGTTATCTATACTACCTCCCACATTCTGACATCAAGAAAATGAATAAACGCTTCCTTTTTAACTTGCCAACATGTATAATCAGTGCCAGCAAATAAAGGTGCTCTTGTGAGCGAGGCACCCTCAGATTGAGACATCTTACTTTAAAAAGATGAGGAATAGTCCTAGGGAAGACTTCTGAGGACTCCTATGCTCTGATACCAATTGTTGAAAGTAGACATACTTTGAGAGGGGGAGGGGGTGACTCAGAGTACCTAAAAACAAAACTCTGATTGGATAGATTTTTAAGACGTAGACCTAATTTATTTTACAATAGACAAGAAAGAATAAAGAAGTAAGACTTAGAACAAAACAAGAACTCAATGAATAACCAGTTGAACCAACTTCAAGAATACAGAGGACACTTCAAGGAATAATTTTAACAAAGTATAAATATCAGAGCATAAAGCATTATCAAGACACATCATTTGTGCTGAGTGGAAACCTTCAAGATCCAACTAGATCTCGTCATAGGGAAAAAACACTCCATTCCTTTATTAATCCCAATCCAAATACATCTAGTTTAGTAGCCCTGCTGCAAGGAGCTACAACCCCTGAATCCTTACAAGTTCAAAATAGGGTTCATGGTAATATATTTGTCAAAACTTACAAATATATGACCATTAACCTTTATTACAACAAATGATCTTCAATATAGTTCCTGGACAAAATAGACTTTGTCCCTTTATTCCTCTTCTACAAAAACTTTTCCAGATTTTCAATATTTTCTCCACCATACATTTTTTATTCAATTCAGCACACTTCTTTTCAAAACTTTCTATCTGATATATATACATGAATCATACATATACGATAGAAGTATTTGGTTACAAACTATAACTATTAACCAATTCTATTACAAAACTATTTTGATAACTGATAATCACACATGCCTAGGTTACATCTTAACTAATAAACATAGAGCATGCCTTAGGTTTTAAAAAATGCACAACCCCAGTAGGGTTTAGAAACCAGTAGTGCTCAATTTAAAAGTTCACAACCCCAGTAGGGTTTGCAAACCAGTATTGCTCAAAATTTTTTCCTTCACAAACATTTTGACTTCCAAATCAAGTCAATAATCAGATAACTAAAATAAACATTCTCAACCATATTTCAAAACTGTACAGTAAAAATTTTTAACAGATGGCAAGGATAAAACTTTGTACTTAACACAAGTTTTTTACTCGCAAAATATCCCAAATTAAACTATGTAAAACTCTTTACAAACTTGTTTAAAAATAGAGAAAATGCAAAATAAAAATCATGACTTTAGCATCACATACCTGTCATGAAAGAACCCAAGATTTTACCATTTAATAACCGCTGAACCAACCATATTCTGATTTATTAACAATAGACAACAAAAATTAGCTTGGAAACTGTTTAGAGTATCAACCATAGTGGTGGCTAGGGTAAAACCTTCGTAATGAAACAATGATGTGTATTTTGCAATGATTTCTTATTTCCTTTATCCAAATGAGTAATGATTTGGAATCCGCATAATATGTCACGTACACCCTCAAGTTTTAACTCAAGTCAAAATACTAATCATGATCAAAATCCCAAGTCTCTTGCCACGTATTGTCATTTGAATAAATAATAAACATGTGCCACAATGAGTCATCAAGGACAAACTTGGCGGGGTCAACAATTATGTTAGCAACAACATGTTTTAATAAGATTTATAAATTAAACTGTCACATAATAATACAAAGATATGAAGGATCCATTCTGAACCTAATCTGTGAGGTTCTTGTCTCCTTTATTTTTATTGGAGCCCAAAAATTCAATTATACTATTAAGGAAACACCTATAACCTAAGTTTCTAGTTTGGGTTCGGGTTTAAGCTTGGGTTTGAAGAACTAGTTGGGTAGTAGGACAAAAATTCGATGTAGGGTTTGGTTTTATTTGTATAAAAACATTTCAAAATGATGTTTGTTTATGTGTGTGTACTAGAATCAAAGGAGAATTTACTATCTACTAGTAGTGTAGTTCATGTTGTAGATTTTGTTGGATGTCTGTGTGTGATCGTAAATACTATTCAAAACTTTTAAATAGTGGGGAATTGAGGTGTGTTTCTTTGTGATCTAGTATGTTTGATCCTAATATCTAAAATATATAGTATTCGCTAGTAATTTGTAATTGTATCTCCATCTCATTAGTTTTTCCTACTATATCTATAGGGATGTAATTATTGTGTGGTTATCTTGTAAGTTGTAGATATCTTACCAGTGTTTGGGTGGTCTATTTTTCATTGGTAGGCTTCATTTTCATCAGGGAGATTTTATATTAGCCAAATGATGTCATATATATATTGATGATTTAATTATGCTATTAATGTTTAGGCATGGTGATGTTTTATCGAAAATAACCTTTTTCTTTTATTGCATTTAGCTCAAACACAATCTACATTTGGAGAGAGAAGGGACCATCCATAATTTATTTGGCATTTCTTCCTATATTTCCACTATCATACACAAAAGATGCATTATCCAAAGTTGTATTCTTTTGCATAGGAATGTGCACATGCATGTCCATTTTTTTATCATTTGGAGGGGGTACAAGAGAAACTTCACTAAACACATTGTCTCATTTTAATTTTTTTTGGCAAAGATGAACTTAACTAACTCTCTCCTTTCCCTTTAGCTTTTAGGTCACTAAACCAACCATCCAAACTAACATACCTCAAAATTAATTTAGAAATCTTAGCCCATAGATTAGAATGGACATCATAACATAGTTTCCATTAGTATTAATTTGAATATTTTCTCTTTTTGTAATCATGAAGAAAAAAACAAGGGCTTCGTCAATGGTTTTTTTATTTGTAAAAAATTTCCTTCCTTTAGCCAAGTTTTATGAAGCTTCAGGCACTAAATCCTTCAAGATAATCAATTCAATTCTAAACACCTTCAACATCTCAACCTTCTAGCCTTCAATAAAATGATGTATAAATTTAGGATCTTTCCCATGAACTTTCTCAATGAACAAAGTAAGACCCCCTACAAATGTATCCTTCCAAACTCCATCACCGCCCTCCCATATATCACATATAATTGGCTCGATGCCCTTTTTTCCTCCCATTTATATGTAGATCTCTCCAAGACACAAACACACTAGAATGAAAAACTACATCACCAATCCAATCACAAATTTAGAGATGTTAAGTGAAACCGACATAAAGAAAGGTCTTTTCAAATGACCACTCCACATGAAACTAAACACATTGATCACCATTTTCAATGGCTACTCCATATTAGTAGAGAAATTAATTTCAGGATGTGGTATGTTCAGTTTTGAATAAGTTTCACTAGGATAATTAACCTATATATTATCCTCACTGGAGTTTTTCACAAGTGGTGGAGCAGGATGGCCTTGTGTCTTCTCCCCTTCCTCATGCTTTAGTTGTTGGAGCTATTGTCCCTCCTTCTTTAGCTTGTGTGCAGGTTCTTCCTGAGTCTATGGTATCCTACCTGTCTTTTGGTGCTGAACCTATTGTTGACTCTACTCCACCTAGCTCTTTTGCAGGGTCTATTTCTAGGCCTATCCCTGTGGGTCCTTCAATAGGCTCTGTCCCTCTCCCTAGTCTTGGCTCTCCGTTGGCTACCTTTGGGCAGGGTGCTAGCCCCTTTGGGGGCATTATTTTAGTTGGTTCAGAACCTTTGGATTGGCAAAATGTTTCTGCTAAGGTTGAGGAAGGATGGATCAAGGTAAAAGGAAAACACTCAAAGCGATCTTCACCTTCTCTCGATATGCCCCTTCGTTCCCATTAGAAGGGGGCTAAAGGAAAATCCTAAAATTTTTGGGATCTTCTTTTAGCAGGGGTACCTTGGGGCCTTTCCCGAGTAGTCTATTCCAGATTGTGGGAGCCTTTTGGAAAACCCTTGTCAAGGTTTTGAACTGTTTTATCTTTGTAGGTTATCTTTGTCTATCTTTGGTGACCTTCTTGTAAAGGGTTTCAGGTCCCTTCAAATCTTGTTTTCCTCAATAAAAAATTAACCTCTATATTGGTGAAACTATTAGCCCTAAAATTTTCCTCATGATATGTAGGACTAATCTTAAATATTTAAAATGAATTGATAATATTCAAATAGTCCAAGCTTAGGGACTTATTTTAATGTAGGTTGCATATGCCTTGACATAGCCATTTGTATGAGATCCCAAAGGCAAATATATTAAATTATTTAATAATGAACTTAAAATTATTTATCTATTATTGAATACAAAGTTAATTTTACTATACTTATAATTAGAATAATTCTTTTTAAAGTATATATAATGAATATAACATTATTTTTATAAATATATTTTGACAATAAGTTTTATTTTAAATATTATAATATTTATGATTATATATATTATTATAAATATAATTACTTAAACTATCTTCAAATTTATAACAAATAAGTTTATTTGAATATTCACAATACTATGACAACAAATACTAGCTACTATGTGGTACTTGTTATAAATAGCACTGTAAGATTATAACATTAGAGTTACCACTTAATCTTGCCATTACTTTAAAATATAAAATTTGTTAAATCCTTGTGTAAAAATTATCAAGAATAATAACAATATCTTATTAAAAGATTACTAATAATATTAGTAATTATTATATTATTAGAAATAATATCTCTTAAATTATGTACTTATATTAATAGTATTACTGAAAAACAAATAATAGACAAAGACCATGCCTCCATTTAGAAGGTTGACTTTTTGTTTTTGTTTTTTCCAATTTTTACTTATTTTAGATAAATATATGATATCTTAAAAACAAATTTTTATTTTTAAATTATTTACTTAAAATTCCCTTTTGATTTTATTTTTCATATATTACATTTGTATATTAAATTAATTGAGGATAAATAAGAGAAGTGAATTAAAAGATGGTAGAAAAATGAGAAACAACTATAAGCACATTCATTTGAAATCTTAATTTAATTATTTTTTTCTATTAAATATAGGTAGATCAAAAAGAAAAAGAGCAACCACCAAGAGTATCAAAAAAAGAGGGCCAGTGTCACCATGAACTTAATGTTGGAAATATTCAGGAGTTAACTGAGTTACTGAGAGGGGAGGGGTGAATCAGTAACTCCAAATTTTCTTTCCATTTTAACATGTAATTTACTTTTTAACCTTTGCATACAGAAAGCATGAAACTTAAAAACATTTGCAATAATGACACATAGATTTGGTTACCCAGAAACCTTCCAAAAGAAAGTAAAACTGGGGTGGGGACGAAACCCACAAAGCTTTAATACTGTAGAATAAATTTGGCCGGTTAAGGCTTACAATTTGATCACTTCTGATGATCTGCCCTGTTAGGAGCAATAAGGATTGCTAAATCCACCCTGTTAAAGGATTTACAAACATACAATGAAGTATGCACTCGGTAAAGAGATTTTTACAAAGACTGTCAAGTCTACCCGGTTAAAGGATTTAGTACTGATTCACCTGTTAGAATGAAACAGTAGATCTCTGCTTTGCAACTGGATTGCTGATAGAGATTCGCTGATGTACTGATCACCTTCTGTGATGGATTTGTCTTTGCTGTATCTTATACTTCTGAAGCCTTCTGTAATTCGCTTATCTCTGTCTTTCTTTTTCTTTCACATATATTCTACTTCATACATTTCATTACATCTTTTTATTTTTACAACATTATTTATATACAAGTCTTAAACAATTAATTACAATTACAATTACACAGTCGGCTTGACAAATAAACTTAAGTGCTACTAAGTCGGCCCAAGTATGGTTACACGGTTCCTGCAAACTGACTCGGTGACTTTCTGATCCTCGGCGTCCACTGCATTACTCGGCATCGTCATGCACTCGGTAGAAGTGAAGGCACGGTTCATACTGATCACTTGGTAGGTTTTGAACTCGGTAAGTACTGGTGACTCGGTAGACATGATGTTGCTCGGTTTACATTGTCCTGATCGGTTTGCTCGGTTTGCACTGTCTGCTCGGTTTGCATCCAGAATGCAAATAAGTGTTGTCACTAGTGGCAATTTTGCTTAATGCCAACAATCTCCCCCTTTGGCATTCGTGACAAAAACACTTATTGGCCAAAACTTATATACACGAATCATGCTGAGTTTTATTTTGATTTTTCAAAATTTGTCTTTGTTATAGGGCTTTATACATTGTCTCCCCCTTTCAATGTGCTAACTGTACAAATCTATACATATCTCTCCTTCTATACATATCTCCCCCTTTTTGACGATAATGCCAAAGGTGCATATACAAGTTATTTACAGAGAGAATCCAAAATTTGATAGGAAATCAGAATGTACCTTCATTATTAGTGCCAGGGTTCTGTGCCAACTTTCTTGCAGGATCTTACATGTTTGTATAGCAATTTGGACTTCTGCAGAGAGTTCAATCATGTGATCTACTATACAGAACTGATTGTCATGAATCAATGTTTTGGAATGTTCAATGTGATTATACATTGTATTCATGATGGGAAGGATCATGTGTTGGATGTCTAGCAGTGTGGACCGGATCCTTGAGTCTTCTTTCAGTAGATCATACTGCATATTAGATAGGTGTGAAATTTTCATGTGATGAGCAGAGCTTGAACTTGGTTCAAGTTGCAGCTTCTGTATGCTAATCTTCATATCCTCATCCATTTTATTCATTTTATCTTTGACATCCTTTGTGAACTCGGCAATATTGCATAGTCTAGCCAAAAGAGAGGTAGCATTGGAATAGATAGATTCTATGTTAGACAAAACCGAAGACAATTCCACTTGGTTAATAGCTATGTGCTGAGCAATGTGCTCAAGCACTTTATTGTTGAATCTCTTCTCGGCTCTTTCAACTAACTTTTCTATCCCGGATGAGTCCTCATTGTATTTCTCAACTGCTTCTGCTAATTGTAACAAAACATGCTGGGAGGAGTCTACTTTAATGCTTAATGCATCAGACAAAATGTCCTTAGCATCCTTGATGATTTGATACTCCTTGTCTCTTTCCTCTTTAAGCTTCTTTTGTTTTGCTTTCCTTTGGAGGATCTCACCTATATTCTGCATTTGGTCCGCTGAGAGATTTGCAAAATCTAATGTAGGAATCTCTATCTCTTCATCTAGGTCTATATCCTCAACTACATTTTTACCCAAAAAATTTTATACTCGGTAGAGCCTTAGGCTTATCTGTACTTAATGCTTTGGTAGTAGTGACAGTAGATAAAGTAGGGCTGGCTATAAATACTGGCATACTTTCTACTAGAGAACTTAAAATATTTACACTTGAGGATTCAAAAGCTGGAAAACTTACTGCTGGAAAACTTGATGGTGCAGGAGACTGCAGCTCGGTAGAAGAAATGGTAGCTGCCTCTGATGTTGCTAGGGATGATTGGACAAATGTGGAAGTTGTCACAACCATGCTTGAAGGTGTCTCCGGGCTGGATGTAGAGACTTTCACTGGAGAGGTAGGAAGGGATGCAATGACTTCTACTGCTATCCTTACAGTATCATCTACCTCAGTGTCTTCTTCTTGTTCATCACTGTCATCTTCAATATCTTTTATTATTACAGTTTCAATGCTCGGTTGGTGGAGGTGGTATATGTTCTTCCATGTGGCATTTGCAGCCTTCACAACCGATTCAATATTGTTGATCAAAATCAAACAAGTATTGAATTTCAATGTCATCTTATTTTCATTTTCTTTTAATGCCTTCTTTACTTCATCATTATTCAAGCTCGGCATCAACTGTCTCAGGTTTTGATCAAATATGTCTATCACCGTTTGCCTTGCATTGCTCCATCTCATTTTTATTGGATTCAATAGAACTGCTGGAACCTGTGGGGCAATTTCTTCAGGAGAGTATTTCCACTGTCCCATCTTCTCAACAACAGCATCTTCTATTTCCTTCTGTTCTGCTTCCGATCTGGTTTCATATCTCAAGGATTTTATGTTACTTACTCCAGATCCTGATCCATCTCTAAAGAGTTTGAGCTTTTCTTGAAGGCTAAGAGGAGGCCTTTTGAATACTATATCTTTATCTGCCTTTTCTGCCTTATCTGGCTTGCCTCTTGTATTTCTCCTTGTAAACACAGCAGTGGGAGGCACAGGTGCCTTAGTGATGAAAACTTATCCTTTCTTCTTTGCAGGTTCTAGTTCCTCTGTTTTCTCATCCTTTTCCTCTTCTTTTTCATCTATTTCTTCTTTGTCCTCGGTTATCATTTGCATTTTGGCTGTCCTCTTCTTTCCTTTGTTTACCGCCTGTGGAAGCTTTATGCTTAGTTCAATTCTCACCTTAGCTTCATCATATGTTCCAAAATATGGAGCTTTGGGATTGACAGGCTGATTTAGAAGAGCTTCAATGATATTCTTGGTTTCATCAATATTTACCTCATAAGGAAGAGGTTTTACATATATAGTTCTTGGTTTAACTGCTTGAATATACACATTATCACAATCTACCATAAAACAGATGTCATCTTTGTAATCTTCCACCAACTTCTGTGGAATCCAGAATCTGTCATTCATTTTCTCTTTGAAAGACTCGAAATAATTATCCATGATGCTTTCAAAGTTTTCACCCATTTCTGCGATGTATTCATTTATTTCATAGAGGACTGGCACATCTTTTCTCCATACAACTTTTCCTTTAGAAGGGAAGAATTTCTGAACATAGAAGAATAAACAGACCAACAAGGATCCAAACTTACATGGATTGTTTTTGGAAGTTTTGATGCTTTCCATGTTTTTGTTAAACTGTTTCAACAATAAGTCTGCTAGGTCAAATGTCAAGTTATTCTTGACCACTTTGTATGCTAGGTCAATAGCTTCACAGGAGACACTGTTCTCTCGACTAGAACTGTAAATCTTATGGGCAATGATGTGTGTACCAAACTTCAGTTCAGCGTCGGTAATGCTGCTAACTTTCATGCCTCTACCGTCCCACTCGGCTAGGGTTTTCTTCTCTAGTTCCGTCAGACCTAGGGTTTTGGTAGTTTTAGGTTTGTTCAACATGGGAAGACCGGTGACTTGTTGAATCATTTTCTTTGTGATCTCAATAGGTTGCTCAAGCCAAATCTTGCCATCATGTACTCGTCTGAGAATGTACCTAACCCATTTATCTCAAAAGTTTTGAGGTAGATGTGCAATGTGAACTAAACCTTTATCTTCCAGATGTTTGTGCTCGGGTTTCAGAATACCATCCACATATAGTTCCTCACGCACAATGTCTAGTTCTAGGTTTCCCATTTCATGAATTGAACAGTTAAAATGATTGCGGATATCATTGATAAGCAGTACCTTAGGAGGAATCTGAGATTGAGCTCCGTTTGGATCTAGGGCTGCTGCAATTGCGGGCACAATCTTAAAATCTGGTGCTTTCCACTCCCCTTGGACTAACATATCAGATCCTTTCTTCGCTGAAGTGCTGGATGATGCCATGGTAGCTCAGAAAATTCCTTTCGCAAAAGTATTGAATCACCGGGTTGCCCTTGAAATTCTCTGCTCTCAAAGTGCTAAAGATTCGCGGTGAAGAATGAGTTCGATTACTTGCTTTTGTTTACAACTCTGTCATTAATGCTCATTTCAAATTAGGGTATGAGTTCTGACAGACTGTCACCCACTAAGAATTAATTGTTCGGAAAAGACTTCACAACTCGCTGAACTCGAGAATTCATAATGCTCCAACCTCGCTCGGTAAAGACGGGTACCGACCTTGCTCGGTGAAGACTGATACCAACCTCCCTGTGATCTCACTGCATCTTGCATGCTGATTTAGATCTTTCTTTTAATTTCGGTTCTGGAACTGCTTGAGATTGATCTATGAGAATACAGTTCCAGTGCTTCCTTGGAAATTTAGTTTGAGTCGGTAGAGCCATCCATTCCATTACTTGGAGTGGATTGCTAAGTAGCTTTAGGAATCCATTTTTGTCTTACCTGTTTCCTGACCTTAGTTGCTTCATTCTTCTTTCCTTCTTCAATTCCACTAGCATTCATGCAATTTCTGGCTATGTGACCGAGTTTAGTGCATTTGAAACATCTTACGGTAGTACCTCTTTTCCTTAGATGATGTTTTATGCAATTCATGCCAATGTGTCCATATTCTCCACAGTAATGACATCTACACCAGGTGTTGTAGTCCCATCCAAACATTGCTTTCACAATTTGTTCTGCTGGATTAAATATCTTGGATCTACACTCGGATGCCTTGTGACCTTGTTTGTTGCACTTGTGACAATTACCTCTGAATCTAGGTTTTTCCCTGCATTCATTTGCTTTATGACCAGGTTGATTGCAGCTATAACATTTTCCATTGATATCTGCTTTTTCATTGTTCCAACATTTATTTGAAGTATGTCCTATTTTACCACAATGATTACAAGTAGGTTTTTGATTTCTTTTAGTACCTTGCTTAGAGGATTCACCTTCTCCTTTGTATCCAAGTCCTGCTTTTCCTTTTTGCCTATGAAGATTTCGTTCATATAGCTGATTCAAGTCTTCTTGACTTTTTAGCATTCCTTCATTGATTTGTTTTTCAGCGTTTAGGTCATCCACCAATCTTAGATTGACTTCCTTTTCAGATCTTAGTTCTTCTCTTGTGCTTTCTATTTCTGATCTTAGATTCACAATTTATTCATTTGTATGAGAGATCTGATCAATTAGGTTTTCTAGCTGAAGGGTTTTATTTTGGACTTCAATGTTTCTTCCATCTAATTCATCTTTCAACTTGTTTCTTTGTTCCAAGATCTCACAGAATCTTGTAGAGTGTAGTTCTTGTTCTCTTTTCAATTTTCTCACTTCTTCCTGCAGAGACCCATTCTTTTCTAGGAGTTCTTTGACAACATTGTTTGCTTCATCTGAGTTATTTGAGGGAAGAAGATCTTCAATCTTTTCTTCAATGTAATTCTGATCATTCATCTGATTTGCAAGTTCCTTCCTTCTTCTTAGGGATTGGGAAAGATGTTCTTTTGCTTCTTTGAGTTTAGCTATGGCCATTTCCAGATCTAGCTTTTCATTTTCAATTACCTTGTTCAATTTGAATACCTCCATTGTCCTTGATCTTTGCTCAAGCTAGTTAAGCTTTATCTTGAGAACCAATGCTGCTCTGATACCAATTGTTGGAAATATTCAGGAGTTAACCGAGTTACTGAGAGGGGAGGGGTGAATCAGTAATTCCAAATTTTCTTTCCATTTTAACATGTAATTTACTTTTTAACCTTTGCATACAGAAAGCATGAAACTTAAAAACATTTGCAATAATGACACATAGATTTGGTTACCTAGAAACCTTCCAAAAGAAAGTAAAACTGGGGTGGGGATGAAACCCACAAAGCTTTAATACTGCAGAATAAAGTTGGCCGGTTAAGGCTTACAATTTGATCACTTCTGATGATCTGCCCTGTTAGGAGCAATAAGGATTCCTAAATCCACCCTGTTAAAGGATTTACAAACATACAATGAAGTATGCACTCGGTAAAGAGATTTTTACAAAGACTGTCAAGTCTACCCAGTTAAAGGATTTAGTACTGATTCACCTGTTAGAATGAAACAGTAGATCTCTGCTTTGCAACTGGATTGCTGATAGAGAGTCGCTGATGTACTGATCACCTTCTGTGATGGATTTGTCTTTGCTGTATCTTATACTTCTGAAGCCTTCTGTAATTCGCTTATCTCTGTCTTTCTTTTTCTTTCACATATATTCTACTTCATACATTTCATTACATCTTTTTATTTTTACAACATTGTTTATATACAAGTCTTAAACAATTAATTACAATTACAATTACACAGTCGGCTTGACAAATAAACTTAAGTGCTACTAAGTCAGCCCAAGTATGGTTACACGGTTCCTGCAAACTGACTCGGTGACTTTCTGATACTCGGCGTCCACTGCATTACTCGGCATCGTCATGCACTCGGTAGAAGTGAAGGCACAGTTCATACTGATCACTCGGTAGGTTTTGAACTTGGTAAGTACTGGTGACTCGGTAGACATGATGTTACTCTGTTTACATTGTCCTGATCAGTTTTCTCGGTTTGCATTGTCTGCTCGGTTTGCACTGTCTTCTCGGTTTGCACTGTCTGCTCGGTTTGCACTATCTCCTGGGTTTGCACTGTCTGCTCGGTTTGCACTGTCTGCTCGGTTTGCACTGTCTTCTCGGTTTGCACTGTCTGCTCAGTTTGCATCCAGAATGAAAATAAGTGTTGCCACTAGTGGCAATTCTGCTTAATGCCAACACTTAAAGTATCATGAGTACAAAAAAGAACCAAGAGGAAGCAAAAGAGCAACTAGTCTAAGACACCATGATGGGTATCAACCCAAGCAGTCCAGCCAAGTTGACCCTCCATCCACACAATGTTCTTACACTCTTGAATTTGCATAAGCATGAATATCTCATCTTTCTTGGAATTAATATTCTTCCTGATCTCCCGGTTCAGCTTTTTGTAGGTAGGTTCAAACATTTGAAGATCATCGAAGTTGCTCCTCCATTCATAGCCATGCTTTAACTCGTAGATGAAAAATGTGGCATGCCCATCTTTCAAGAATCTCCTCAATTTATCTTTCTCCACCATCATAGTTGTGTGAACCTGAAGAAATTTTTTTTAAAATGTGAGTTTTCGAGAAAACTCAGTAAGAACTCTAAGGTTACTTTGATACCTTTCCTCATTCCTGCACTTCTAGATCTGCCAGAGGATGTTAGAATACAACATATTCCAAAATAAATTAGCATCCTTATTAAGCCCATCAATATGACCAGTGACAATTTTTAGAATATTCACATTTAAAGGGTAAAAGATACCAAACATGTTCCAGATTTCTTTAGCAAAGATGCAATCAAAGAGGATATGTCTACCCATTTTAGGAAGTCTGCAGAGATGCAAATGTCAGTATTGTGCCCATCTTTTCTAATAGGGATTCTCTCAAGAAAAGTCAGCCATTTAAAACATTTGATTTTAGGCTCAACAAGACTTTTCTAGAGAATGTCAAAATACTTCTTCCAAGACACAACATCAAGAGAAGAATACCAAACAACATTGATATGATTAATAATACTTTCATTATGATCAATAATTATATAGATATTCTTGGCTTTGAGGCTAGCCATGATGACCGCATCCGACCATGTGCACTTCAATTACCTATGAGAGTCCACATGACAGTCAGAAGGCAGGTCCTTAGTAGCATTGACAATCATATTATAAGTCTTCTTTTGGGAGTTCGGAATATTAAATCTGATCTTGAGCTCATCCTGCTGATGAGATTATTATATTCAAAAAGATCAATAAATTGGGAGGTCGCCAGCTTAGCCCACAACCTAGTAGAGCATCCTTGGAAAAGTGCTAGGGGTTTACCAGCCAGGTGCAAGTTCCACCAAATGGACCTTTCATCATAAAGATAATTTAATTATTTTCCTTAAAAATAAATAAAAATATACAATAATACTTTCAATATATCTCTATTCTACTCTAATCTTCCTCCCATTTGTAGAACCTGTGACAGGACTAATAAAAATCACCTAAACTATTTAGAACAAAGGAAAACATAACAAGACACTTTATTTAGTAGATCCTAAAATATATGAAAACACCATTAAGTTGAATTTAATTTTGACATCTCATATCTTGCTGGCACATGAGGTATGTAGTAGACTCCATGATAGAAGGAAGTATTTTATCTGTAGTAGGCAATACCACCAACATGCAATCTGTCCTGTAACGATGTCATTTCAAATCAGAGCAGATATAAGCATGGCCTGACTTTTTGATGCCTCTAATAATTAAGTAGAACGAATATTGTATTTGGCAGATATGTATTGTAGTGGAAGAATTCCACTGGAAAAACATCAGCATCTGATACAATTTTATTTTTTGATCATATACTTGACGTTGCAAAAAGTGGAAAAAAATGGAAAAAGTGATAGCAATTTTGAGAGTAAGATTGAAACCCATCCATTAATCAGGTAGTTTCATTAATTGCAGAGAAAGAAACCAACTTGGTGGCTCCATATCTACTCATTGTTTGAGAGCTTTCAGATAAAGATTTGGCAACAGTGGCGATGGATGGGAGGATTATTTGAATCTATCTTAATATTTTTTTAGGTCAGTTTCAGGAAAATCATGGCCATCCAGATAATGTACAATTCCTTATTTGGCTTCTTATTCTTGGCGGAGGCTAAATTTTATAGGAAATCTTTTAATTATAGTTCAATCTTATCTTTAGGTTGTTGAACAAAATTTACAAGAGAAATCTTTCAGCTTCAATTACAAAGAAAAGTTCATCGAATCGAATTTAATCTTATCGCTTCGAGCTATCTGAAACTTCTGGATAGAGCAATTTCATCAATCTGTAACTTCTCTTGTAGACTTCTATACAAAGCATAGACAAGATACACCGAATAGTTGACAAAATGCTACAAAGAAATATAGTTTCATGAAATGGTATCATTGCAAGATATGCACGAAGTTGAATCTTTATTTTATTTTAATTTCTTAAGAAATTGCAATCATATTTTCCAACGCCCTCCCTGACTATGCCATAATAGGATTTTTTGTACATGGCATGGATATCCATTAAATCGTAATGGAAGGATCCACAAGGCAAGTAAAATGTGTAAAAAGTACCACAAAGAGATCTTATGTTATGGACTGCAATGATATTCACAAAATGGATGTACAGGAAGGGGATGCACATCAATGAGGGCATTGAAAAAAGGGACTGTTTGTAGTCCACCAACTATTTTGGTGGACATGTATGTAAATTGTTGCTTTTTATATTTAGGGAAAAAATAAAACTAAGGAGTACTTCAAGAATAAAACTGAGGAGAACTTCAACAATGAGGACAAGTTTAATAATTAGAATTATAATTAAATTAACAATATAATAATAAGTAAAAATTTATTAAATTAATTCTTGCTTCAAATAGACTCTCAGTGGAAGAATTTCATTCTTGCTTCAAATTTTGGCACAATAGACTCTCAGTGGACGAATTTCCTTCTTGCTTCAAATTTTTAAAATTAAGACTTCAATTCTGTAAGAGTGAAATTTATGTGTACGGAAAAATACATGTCGTAACCAACCATGCTGATGTTTGTTGGATACAATTGTCTAAAGGAGATTGTTGGAATGATTATGTGTTGTCTTTGATGTCACACAAATGTCATATCAATTGTCAGCTTAGCTGGTTAGCAAAGCAGTTCCCAGTGTCTACCGAGCTCAGTCGGTCAGCAAAGCAGTTCCCAGTGTCTACCGAGACCTCTCGGGTGTCAAAAGAAAAGTATGGTAGAAAACAGTGTTAACCGAGCTTCCTTGGTTATCCAAGGAAAGTTAGTGTCTACCGAGTTCACTCGGTCTCCAAAGGATGTTGAAGAATTAGCAGTACTTACCGAGTTCTCTCGGTCACCAAAGGAAATCTTTTTCGGATTAATGTTTACTAAGCAAGGTCGGCCCAGTAAAGGATTTTGTCAATTTGAGAAATAAAGTTGGTTTATTCTTGCCGACTGTTGTAATGATTAGTAATGTTTTGTAATAATTATTAGTGCCAACTTGACAATCCGAATGGTATATATATAGAAGGTCAAGTTGTGAATTATGAGGATGAAAATGAAAGTGAAAAAAAAGGGAAGAATAGTATGTGCAAATTTTGAAGGATGATTAGATATCCTTGAAGAGCAGCAGAGTTATATTTGATCAGGAAGGATCTAGTGAAGCAGAAAAGAGATCTGTAATCAGCAATTCAGTTGCATCACTATTCAGGTCACTTCATTGTTACTTTCTTACCATTGTAGCAGTGATTTCAAAATCTCCTAACCGAGTTGGTTTAACAGCCATTTTGTAAATCCTCTAACAAGGTTACAGTTCTATTGAATTGTTTCAAGACCTCTTACAAGGCCACTCCTAGCAGGGTGATTAAATCCTCTAACGAGGTCACACCTAACAGTGTGTTTTGTAACCTTTTACCGGGTTGGCTCCTAATAGGGCATCACTTCAGAAGAGTGAAAATCAGTAACTAGTTACATTGGTGGTTTTTCCCATATTAGGTTTCCACGTTAAATCTAGTGTCTATTTTGTTCATGATATTTTCTTTATTCATGCATGTTAATCACTGATGAATGCTTAAGAAAAATTATAATTAACACTCTCTGCAATTACCGAGTTTCAACATTTCTCTATATGTCAGCAATAAATAATTAAATAAGACATCTAAGGGATCAGTGGTAATATTTTGTGGTTAATTGATTCACCCCCCCTCTCAGTTACTACATCCATATTTCCAACAATTGGTATCAGCGCTTTTGGTGCTTGCAGGAAGGGTTTTAAGGACCTGAGCTAAAGATCAGGATGTCTTACAAGAGAGAAATTCCAAGGCTTAACAGAGATAACTTTTCAGCGTGGCAAGGTCTCATGAGACTTCATCTGGCTTCCATTGGTGATTCAGGATGCAAATATATTGATCAAGAATATATTGTTCCTATTGGCACATTAATTGTTGAAGACATTGCAGAGAAAAAGAACCATAACACCATGATGATAGATATTGCATCAGCCCTTGGCTATGAAGAATTTGATGAGATCAAAGACTGTACAACTACCTATGAAATGTGGAACAAGCTGAAGAAAATTTATGGTGGTGATGACAATGTGAAAAGAGCCAAAGCAGAAAGCTTAAGAGGACAATTTGATCAGATTAAGATGAAAGAAGATGAAAACATTGCAAAATATGTTGAAAGGATCAAGGTGAGTGTTAGTGCAATCAGAGCTTCTAGAGGAAAAATTGATGATGAAACTGTTATAAGTAAGGTTCTTAGAACATTGCTTCCTATCTATGCAATAAGAGTATTTTCTATTCAAGAAAGAAGATGTGAACAAAATCACAATATAACTTTGGATGCCTTAGTTGGAAGATTGACAACTTTTTAATTGGACAACTATGATAACTATGTTCCAACTTCTAAAAATATTGAATCAGCATTTGAGGCCAAACTTTCACTTAAGAAGGGCAAGAAAATCCAGTCAGAAAGTGGAGAAGAATCAAAGGAAAGTTCAGACAGTGATCTTGAATTTATTGAAGCATTAATTGCAAAGAAATATACTAGAGGCAGAGGTAAATACAAAGGTAAAACTCCCTTAATCCATTTTTCATGTGAAGAAATTGGTCATATTGCAGCTAGGTGCCCAAAAAAACAAAGCAAAGATGAGAAGAAAGGTCACAAGTACAATGGCAAGAAGAATTTCAAGTCATTCAAGGATAAAGGTAAGAAAACATGTTTTTTGGCTAAGGATTCTGATGATAGTGAAGAAGAAATTGTCTTCATTGTTGTAAAAGATGAATCTGATGATGATGAAGATGAGATGGCACTTATCTCTCATATAAGCAAAAATGATACATGGATTATAGACAGTGGATGCTCACATCATATGACTGGTGACAAAACTAAGTTTGAACATTTTGAAGACTATGATGGTGGTAGTGTAAGGTTTGAAAACAATGAACCTTGTTGTATAAGAGGAAGAGGATGAATTTCATTAACCAAAGAACTTATATGTGATAATGCATATTGGGTTGAAGGACTAAAACATAATCTTCTAAGTGTAGCACAGCTATTCAACAGTGGACTCAAGGTTGAATTCATGAATGGCAAAGCAAGACTGCTGGATGACAAAGGAAAACTGATTGGTTCAGGCAAACTAACCAAAGGTAACCTATTTTATCTTGATCTCGGTGAATGCTCATGTTTTATTATTCAAATTGAAGAAAGTTGGTTATGGCACAAAAGGTTATGTCATGTAAATTTTGATAATATGGTGAAAATAAGCAAATTCAAGAAAGTAAGAGGTATTCCTACTTTGAAGAAACCTGATATTGGTCCATGCAAGAATTGTCAGATTGGTAAAATGGGAAAGACTAGCTTTAAAAGTAAAAACTATCAGCCTGAAGATATTTTGGATATTGTGCATACTGACTTATGTGGACCTATTGGAATTGAAAGCTATACTGGAGAAAAGTTCTTTATTCTCTTTGTTGATGATTACTCTAGAATGATGACTATTATGTATTTAAGAGAAAAGTCAGAAGCATTTGAGAAATTCAAATGGTATTTGGCAAGAGTAGAAAAGGAAATAGAAAAAAGAATGAAGTGCTTGAGATCAGACAAAGGTGGTGAATTCATCTCCCATGAATTCAATAATTTCTACATTGAAAGAGGAATCAAAAGATAGGTATCAGCTCCAAGAACTCCTGAGTAGAATGGAATAGATGAAAGGAGGAATAGATCTATCATGGATTGTGCAAGGAGTCTAATGATTGAAAAGAACATTGCTATGAAATACTGGAAGGAAGCAATTAGCACTGCAGTTCATACCTTGAACCGAGTACAGTTGAGGAAAGACACATTCAAAACTCCTTATGAGTTATGGTATGGCTATAAACCCAATGTAAGTTACCTAAAAGTATTTGGTAGTAAATGCTACATCTTGAAAGAATCTAGAAAAGGAAAACTTGATGCAAAAGGTGATGGAGGAATATTTTTGGGATATTCTTGCAAAAGTAAGGCATATAGATGTCTAAATTTGTCTACTCATAAAATCATAGAAAGTGCACATGTGAAAGTAGATGAGTTTGCAGAAAAGACTGAAGACGAAAGCAAAAGGGAACCAGTGGATTACAAAAGATTTGTTTACATTGAACCTGATACATTGCCAGACACATCTGTCAATAAGGAGACTACATCGACCGAGCCCAGTAGAGTAACTGAGTCACAAGAAGAAGTTCAGACCGAGTCACAAGAAACTGAGTCTCAGCCTAAAGCTACCGAGAAAATATCTACCGAGCTCGAGAAAACTGAACTTGAAGATGAAATTCAAGAAGAAAGGAACCTGTATTGGCCAAGTATGTCAGGAAGCATCATACACCAGATCAGATTATTGGAAACAAATCAGATGGCACTATGACAAGAAGTAAACTAAAAGGTACATGTTTACTTGCTGATTTTGAACCTAAAAATGTCAAAGATGCATTGGAAAATGAAAGTTGGTTTGAATCTATGAATGAAGAAATAGAGAAAATAGAGAAAAATAAGACATGGACTCTTGTACCTAGGCCTAAAGATAAAAATGTAATTGGGGCAAAATGGGTATTCAGAAATAAGTTGAATGAAGATGGTCAAGTATCAAGAAACAAAGCAAGATTGGTATGTAAAGGATATTCTCAAGAAGAAGGTATAGATTATGGAGAGACTTTTGCTCCTGTTGCAAGATTAGAAGGTGTAAGGACTCTACTTGCATATGAAACACATAAAAGATTTAAGGTATATCAGATGGATATAAAATCTGCATTTCTCAATGGTATTCTTGATGAAGTCTACATTGAGAAACCTAAAGGTTTTATGGATCTAGACAAAAGGGATATGGTCTGCAAGTTACACAAAGCACTGTATGGTCTGAAACAAGCCCCTAGAGTATGGTATGAAAGATTACATAACTATCTAACTCAGATTGGTTTCAAAAGAGATAATGACAACAGTAATTTATACATCAAAGAAGGACCAAATAACAAAATTGTTTTGGCAGAAATATTTGTGGATGATACTGTGTTTATAGGGAATGATGATCAGTGCAAAGAATTTTCAGAGAAAATGAACAAAGAATTTGAAATGTTTGTGTTTGGTCAGATAAAATTCTTTGTTGGACTTCAAATTCAGTAGAGCAAGAATGATATCTACATTACTCAATCTAAATACATCAAGGAAATACTTAAGAAGTTTGGTATGGAAGATTCAAAACTAGTTGGTACACCCATGTGTACTGGACTGAATCTTACCAAAGATGATGATTCAAAAGAAGTAGATCAGACCTTATACAGATCAATGATTGAAAAATTATAGTATGTAGTACATACAAGGCCTGATATTGCCTTAGCAGTTGGTATAGTAGCAAGATTCTCAGCAAAACCTAGAGAAAATCACATGATGGCAATCAAAAGAATCTTGAGGTACTTGAGAGGAACTGAAGATTATGGCTTGTGGTATAAATTTGGAGGCAATCTGGACTTAAAAGTGTTTACTGATGCTGATTGGGAAGGAAACATTGATGACAGAAAGAGTACAAGTGGTGGAGCATTTTTTCTTGGAAAAAGGTTAGTATCTTGGACCAGTAAAAAACAAAATTGCACATCCCAATCCACAGCAGAAGCAGAATACGTTGCTGCAGTAGTAAACTACTCTAATATTGTTTGGTTCAAATAGTTATTGGAAGGCATGAAAGTTGAGATCAAAGAACTAGTTGTTATGTTCTGTGATAATACAAGTGCAATAAATATTTCAAAGAATCCAGTAATGCATTCCAAAACCAAACACATTGCTATAAAATATCACTTCGTCAAAGAATTGGTGCAGGATAAGGAAATCAGATTGGAATATGTTCATACAAAAGAGAAAATTGTAGATATCTTCACCAAGCCACTACCTAAGGATGCATTCTTGTATCTAAGAGGTAAGTTAGGGGTCATTCCCCTATCTGAGGCTCACTAAATTGAGTTTTAGTAATGCATCAACTAGAGCATGTTGAAGATCAATCAGTTGATGTAGCATAGTCAAGGAATCATTACATATGAATTAGTACTTAAGGTACATTGGTATTCACCGGAAGTGTGTTATCTTTGACATGTGTTGTCAAAGAGGGAGAGTTTGCTGTCATTTCATGAAATTTCTAAGAAAGAGAATTTTTTATAAAAAAATAGAGGGAGAGTTTTCAGTCAAAGAGAGAAGCTTGCTGACAAAGGGAGATGAGATTCAGAATGAAGCTAAGGATATGTTCCTTATTCTATGTTTGCTATGAATTTCATTGTGCTATGACATATTGTGTTGCCATCAATGCCAAAGAGGGAGATTGTTAGATACAATTGTCTGAAGGAGATTGTTGAAATGATTATGTGTTGTCTTTGATGTCACACAAATGTCATGTCAATTGTTAGCTCAGTCAGTCAGAAAAGCAGTTCCCAGTGTCTACCAAGACCTCTTAGGTGTCAAAAGAAAAGTATGACATAAAACAGTGTTAACAGAGCTTCCTCGGTTATCGAAGGAAAGTTAGTGTCTACCGAGTTCACTCGGTCTCCAAAGGATGTTGAAGAATTCATAGTACTTACCGAGTTCTCTCGGTCACCAAAGGAAATCTTTTTCAGATTAATGTTTACTGAGCAAGGTTGGCCCAGTAAAGGATTTTGTCAATTTGAGAAATAAAGTTGGTTTATTCCAGATGACTATTGTACAATGATTAGTAATGTTTTGTAATAATTATTAGTGCCGACTTGACAATCCAAATGGTATATATATAGAAGGTCAAGTTGTAAATTATGAGGATGAAAATGAAAGTGAAAAAAAAGGGAAGAATAGTATGTGCAAATTTTGAAGGATGATTAGATATCCTTGAAGAGTAGTAGAGATATATTTGATCAGGAAGGATCTAGTGAAGCAGAACATAGATCTGTAATCAACAATTCAGTTGCATCACTATTCAGGTCACTTCATTGTTACTTTCTTACCATTGTAGCAGTGATTTCAAAATCTCCTAACCGAGTTGGTTTGACAACCATTTTGTAAATCCTCTAACAAGGTGACAGTTCTATTGAATTGTTTCAAGACCTTTTACAAGGCCACTCCTAGCAGGGTGATTAAATCCTCTAACAAGGTCACACCTAATAGTGTGTTTTGTAACCTTTTATCGGGTTGGCTCCTAGCAGGGCATCACTTCAGAAGAGTGAAAATCAGGAACTAGTTACATTGGTGGTTTTTCCTATATTGGGGTTCCACATTAAATCTGGTGTCTCTTGTGTTCGTGATATTTTCTTTATTCATGCATGTTAATCAATGATGAATGCTTAAGAACAATTATAATTAACACTCTCTATAATTACCAAGTTTCAACATTTCTCTATATGTCAGCAGTAAATAATTAAATAAGACATCTAAGGGATCAGTGGTAATATTTTGTGGTTAATTGATTCACCCCCCCCTCTCAGTTACTACATCCATATTTCCAACAGATGTTATGGCAAGTGGGTATGTTGGAATGAACCAAAAGACTACTTGAAATGGAACTAGAGTGTTATCTTGGCAGTCAAGCTTGTAATGTCAGTATAACGAGTTGGTTGATGAAGTATATTTCTCAGATGCTTTAGTTGGTGAATACTTCCTGTACCAACACTTGACATCTATGTGGTGACCTGCATTAAGAACAATAATGTCACTTGGCCTCATTTACTGACAAGCATCGTGTGCTCAAGTCCCTTTGATTGTTAACCTATGGGAACCAAATATACTTTTTGAAACATGTTATAAAAATACCCTCGTATGATTAGAACTCATTATGAAAAAGAAAGTGCGACTGGCTTCTTCCTCTAGCATGGCAATCAAAAACCAAAGGGAATCAGGGCAATCGAACACCAGAGGGAATCAATGGCTTTTGAAAACTAGAGGGAATTAGTGGTTTTTGAACGGCTGTGAGTCCAAAACTAGATGAAATTAGGGCAATCCAAAAAGGACATTGGGAGGGCAAAGGAAAGGCATTCGATTTCATTTCCATGAGGAATGGGGGAAGTCATCCCTTTACCTCCCACAATAGGAATTTCATTCCTCCAAACAAATGGCTAGTTTTTGAATTTTCAAAAAATGGGTTTTGCCCAAATTCTGGGGGACAAATTTCTATTCACCCAAACCTTATTCCAATCATTCCAACATCAGCTAGAGGCATACCCTTCAATCTACCTCTCTCCAAAAAAGCGTGGATGGCTACTCACTAGGAGATTCATAGAAAGAGAATGGTGCTCTTAGGACCTCTCAAGAAGCTCGCACATCACACCACTAACAAGGTATCTTTTAAAGCATCTTAGAAGATTTGGAAGCCAGTGCAAGGGAAAGATCCTCATCTCAATGTTCACTTCAACACTAAAGAACAAGTGCCAGAGCATTTGCGAGTTGAGGATGCTCTCTGAGTTACAACCTGTCAACTTCCCCCAATCATAGTGGCAGCTTCAAATAAGATTCAGGTACCTACTATAACATTCTCAGAAGATTTTCTTGGCCAAAGAAATTTTTTCGTCTTCCAACATGGAATAATTTGCAAGTTTTGGAACATAACTTTATCTTTTAATGAATTTAAGACATGGGTAAATAGAAAATGGGGAAACTTCTCCCAAATTGACACTTTAGACAAGGAAGCAGGATATTTCCTAGTCCTATTCAAAGACAAAATTGACAGAGACAAAATCTACAAGAAAAAAGGGTGGTTCTTTAACAACTTAGGGCTTCACATGCAACCTTGGTCTCCCAACTTTGACAGCTCTAAGAACATCATCAAGTTTGTCCCCATGTGGATTAACCTTAGGAATATGCCAATGGAATACATAGATCAGGAAATTATTTAGATTATTGGCAATAGAGTGGGCATATATTTGTCTCACCACTTTAACAAACCTATGGCATCGGTTTGGATTAGTCTACACATGAATGTGGAAAAGGAGTTTCACAATTCCATCAAAATCATTTCCAAATTTGGGACCTAGAGCTAGCTGATTTCATACAACACTGGTAACCAAATGGAGGCTGAACAAGAGTCTCCATCACCCAAAAAATTTACAAAGAAATAGGTTCTCATTGAGCAGAGTTTGGCAAACCATTGTTCAGACCTAATTCAGGAAGATAAGTTTATACAAAGCATGAAAGTGTTCCTCTGGATCTTGTACTGCAAAGTTGAAAATTTTAGAAATAATGTTGCCCTCCCACAAAATTACCTATTGTATTTAGCTTCAGTAAATGAGCCTGTTACGATGCATTCCATCCAAAGAGGTTCAAAACCATATCAGAATAGTGGTTTATCCGCATTAGAAATGGCTCCTACGGGCTCACAGTTACATTTAGGGGAAAGGTTCTGGATCAACATGACAGCATACAAAGCAATCTTTGATCATTTTAGGGGACCAAGTACTTTTCTACCTATTACATCTCCGATGACAATCCCCCATCTTCTTCCCAGTTTCAATCTCAACTTGTTAGAACATGTCATTTCCTTCTGGTTTATGGAAGTCCAAAAGGAAATGTTAGAGAAAATTGTAGATCAACTTCTTCAAGAAGATGATACAATCAGTATTCCATCAGAGAAGGATAGTTCAAAAAAGGGATCTGCAACAAGGGTGGATTCTGAATCCAAGAATCTAAGTCAACACTTATCAGTCAATAAAGAGCCCTTCACTGTTGAAGATGATATGTTGGGAATCAAGCTATGTGATCTAAGAGATTCAATAAAATCTAAAAATTCAATCTCCTCTTCTTCCTGCCCTAGCCGTAGAATCAAATCCCCAAAACCAAAGCCTAGTCCCAACTTGGGATGTAGGAAATCTTCTTGGCTCAGGAGTAAGGAACAAAAGGAATTAAAGATTGATTCCATGTCTGAATTAAAGAATCTCCCCACAAGAAATAAAATGAAAGGGGGGCTTGTTTCACTTAAACCTCTAGAAATCATAAAATCTAGGACATCTACAAGGACAACATGTAGAATAATGAATCTAGAGGTATAGAGGAACCCATGTCTTCAAGACTTCAAGCAATATATGATCTTTTTGGATGCTCATCCTTGCCCAATCCATCAGTCAATTCCCCTCCTTCCTCCTTCGTGGAAAGAATGTTAGAAGATGATTATGGACATAGAAACTCTAGAGGAAGGCATTGAGGAAATTCAAATTTCTCTGGTCAAGGCAGGGAACCAAGCGTCATTAGGATTGATGAAAGTAGATCAGAGGATTTCTTTGGATTGTGGTATAGTAAAGAAGAAAGGTAGGGGCAGGAAATCGATAGTTACTTTGAGAGAGGAATCCGAAGAAGAGTATGATCAGACTAAAAATACAACATTCTTAAATGTAGGGAAGGGGAAGTTCCTTCCCAAGTTCCAATGAGGATTCTATCTTGGAATGTTAGGGGCCTCAATGCCCCTAACAAGCGGCGAATGGTTAAACACTGCATTTGGACATCAAAAGATGATATCATTTTTCTTCAAGCAACCAAAATGAATAAGGATCAACTCACCAAATTTCTTTTGACTCTTGGCGATTGGCATGGTTCAGGGGTTGAAGCTATTGGTTCATCAGGTGGGCTGACAATGCTTTGGAACTCTAGGTCTTCACACTACTCACACATTCAGGACACTTCCAATTGGATGGGAGGAAAAATTTTAAGCATCTATTCTATGTTGAATGTATATGTTATAAACGTCTATGGCCCTATCTCTAATATAAGGAAAGTGGAAATATGGGGGGAGATCAGTAGATGGTTTCTTCTATGGCCAACAAGGCACTTTATTTTGGGAGGAGACTTCAATGCCATTATACATACTTCAGAGAAATTGGGAGGATCCTTAAGAATCTCACAATCACAATCTGATTTCAAAGACTGGCTTCAAAAAGATGATATGATGGAGATTGAATTAGATAATGGAGCCTTCACATGGAGTAATAGGAGATCAGGTCTTAATAACATCTCTGAAAAATTGGACAGATTCCTCTTCAAGGGAGATATAATCTCTTTTTCTTTCACCTTGAAAACCTCCATCTATCCATCCTTAGGTTAAGATCACTTCCCCATATAGCTAGCTATGGGGGTGGGAATGGGAACGCCAGGAGATAAGACTGGTAGACATGAAAAAATCTCCAAGTTTCATCTTGAAATTTTTATTGATTAAGGATGGAATGGACTCTGCTTATGGTGATGATTTAGACGACGAGGTGGGTTGGGTCTATAAATATAGGTATAAGGAAAGAATGCATGGGTTGGGCATCCCCGATTCTTTAGATATAGAAGAAGAAGAAGAGGAGGACTCTGGAGAGGTCTCAGGGGCCGATGATGAAGCAGATTCTGATGATGGGGAGGAGGATGTGGCTGGTGGGGAGGACATTGAGGATGACGCAAACAATGATGATGAAAAGGAGGTTGTAGAAAACATGGACCAAGGAATCTCTTCTGCCTCTTAGGAGGAGGAAAATGCTTCGGAAAGTATAGAGCAAGACACTACTTCACCTTCGGACTAGCTTTGGTGTTTAAGTTCTCTCAGGTTCCCATTTTCTTTTCATTTCCATAGCTCAGTATGGTAGTTTAATCAGTCCTTTGGTTTTGTACATGACTGGTTCAGATAAGTTTTTTGTATAATTTTGGTATTGGTGCGGAGCTCTATTGCTCTTACCATATGTCTCTATCTGGATTTCCTTAGTTTTTGCTTAATTTTGTATATTGGTGCTGAGCTCTCTTGCTCTATATCTAGTGCACCATTTGACAAGTTCATTTTGCAATGCTACAGAACTTACAAACTCTTGAATGTTAATCAAAATTTATATATAAATATAATAATTTGGCTTTGGCCTTTATTGATTAAAAAAAAACATTAATTGGTTGTACTGTTCTCTAATTAGGCCATTCAATATACTTGATTTACTTGATAAATTGTTAAAATAGAACTTTGAAAACACATTAAGTAATCAATGTCCACAAAAATAGAATAGACATACAATTGCACCTAAAAAAAATGGTTTACGTACATAGAAAATTACGTTAGTAAAGCTCTAAATTTTCATATTCATACATCCATGAATAGTGAAGCTCGTAGCAAATAAAAACATTTTCCCAAACCCTTAAATGTATCCAAGATGGCTCTGAGAAGTTACGTGTGTAAACATCTTCTGAACTGTGTCAATGTGAAGTTAATGGATTACTGCATTTACATACTTTATTAGACAGATCGTTAGAATTATTAAAAAAATTATTCTTAGATATTGAATATCAATGGTTCAAATTAATATTTGGAAAACAAAAAATTATCCCCAAAACTACCCTATATAATGTAATCTAAGTCAACTGGTCTCTACATCATCTCCACCTTCGAACAGTGAACGAATAAAAGAATACGTCTTTAAATATGCTGGCTTCCTACATATGGGGCAAAGATTTTGCTTCTCGAACCATTTTTTGATGCAATGCCTGTGAAATATATGTTGTTCATTGCAACGCAACTGGCAAACCTCTTCTGCCGCTTCAAACTCAGACAAACAAATCGCACAGGTAACATTCTCATTCACTTGATTTTCCGAAATTTTTATGCTTGGTAGGCCTTCAACGACTTGTTTTATGCAGATTTCCCCAATCAGATTTAGCAATTCAACAAAAATAAGATTGACCCTTTTCACTGGATCAAAGTATCCTTCGCATTCAGGGTTGGGATTGTCGCATATACAGATGTCAACCTCCCGTTCGTAATAGTTAAACACCTGCTGTAATGTCCCGCGAACTCTCTGAAACCTGTTATCATAGTTATCAGCTTGATTATCGGGGACAGTTTGTTGTCTTATAATTTCATTTCTCAATGTACAAGCGCCATCGTTGACCTGGGCAAAATAACGCCTGAGAGCATCTCTACGATTATAACGATCCCCTCCCTCAGCATTAACGATCTGATCGGCTTCTCCATGCTGTGCCATTTTCTCAACTGATCTATCGGCTTTAATCTTCAAATTTTTAAGTAATAATGGTTAACATTGGTCTCACGCTCCTGTATTTATATATCATTCCAAAAATAAATAAATTTGTGAATGAATAGACACGATGCTTCGAGAATGAGGGAACGTCTACTAATTAGACTTATACCAAAATTAACATTATAATAATAACTAAATTTTGGAATAAAGGAATATCACATTCCTAGTTCTATTAAGAAGCACAAATTTATTAAGGTGATCCAAGATGAAAGTTCATATTAAATTTGAATTCTGTTAAAAAAGTATATACAATTGACATATATGTTTAGTTCGATGAAGAATTACGAAAATAAATTTGATATGTTTCTATTTATTTAAGTCTTGGGAAATCATATCTTTTGATTGTTCACTATATCAACAATTTGTGCAAGAATAATATTTAAAAATGCATATCTAAAGGCTGACATAAGCTCAATTAGCAGGCTGATGTTGATAAGTAGGAGATATTTTCCACATGAAGTCAAATTGTGATATTGCTATCAGGGTTCAACTGTGTAGTTTTTTGAGTCAAACTCATTGACCCATGATTCATGAGTAGTGGTTCAACATGAACCCATCTCTCATGAGAATGGATGGAACACTTAGCACTCATTGGATCTAGGTGATGTTCACAGAGGTGAAGCATCGGGACTTCCTGGGAGGTCACTTATCCTAGTACTACTCCAGCTCAAGTGCGCTTAACTACAAAGTTTCCTCCATGGTTAAACCCACTCTGCTTGTATCCTCATTTGCAAAACCTTCACCAAGTGTTGTGTCTTATGAACCATTCATTAGAAAGCCCCTTAAGCTCATCAATTGATAAGTAGGAGATATTTTCCACAGCAAGTCAAATTGTGATATTGCTATTAGGATTCAATTGTGTAGTTTTTTGAGTCAAACTCATTGACCCATGATTCATGAGTAGTGGTTCAACATGAACCCATCTCTCATGAGAATGAATGGAACACTTAGCACTCATTGGATCTAGGTGATGCTCACAAAGGTGAAGCACTGGGACTTCCTGGGAGGTCACCCATCCCAGTACTACTCCAGCTCGTGCACGCTTAACAATGAAGTTTCCTCCGTGGTTAAACCCACTCTTCTTGTATCCTCATTTTTAAAACCTTCACCAAGTGTTGTGCCTTATGAACCATTCATTAGAAAGCCCCTTAAGCTCATCAATTGATAAGTAGGAGATATTTTCCACAGCCAGTCAAATTGTGATATTGCTATCAGGATTCAATTGTGTAGTTTTTTGAGTCAAACTCATTGACCCATGATTCATGAGTAGTGGTTCAACATGAACCCATCTCTCATGAGAATGAATGGAACACTTAGCACTCGTTGGATCTAGGTGATGCTCATAGAGGTGAAGCACCGAGACTTCTCAGGAGGTCACCCATCCCAGTACTACTCTAGCTCGAGCGCGCTTAACTATGAAGTTTCCTTTGTGGTTAAACCCACTCTGCTTGTATCCTCATTTGCAAAACCTTCACCTGTTGTGCCTTATGAACCATTCATTAGAAAGCCCCTTAAGCTCATCAACTGATAAGTAGGAGATATTTTCCACAACAAGTCAAATTGTGATATTGCTATTAGGATAATCATAAATCATTTCTCATTTAATCATATAGTCGGTATTATTTATTTGACGAATGCTACAAACATCAACAATTATATACATTAAGGTTTAATGGTTTCATGGGTGTAATGTTTGAGTTTTTATCAAATAAATTGACATCTGCTAGGGGTTTGGTATATCTTTGTGTACTTTTAGTAACATGCTTAGTTATAGCTTCTATGCATACTAACTAAATTATTTTGTTTTCTTTTGGGTCTCCACTAAGTTAGACAATTATTTTACATATGAGAATTCTCTTTGCAAGTGACCAAGAGAATGTCAATCTAATTAATCTGATAAACCCACCTTTCTTACAACTAAATTCTTTCTTAAAATTCTATTTGGAGGATCTCATGCATTTTCCATCCTATTTACTTACCACACCTAGAGAACTAAATATACCCCTAAAGGTTTTATGATACAATGCAATAAACTAAAAATCCCCAAAACAAGGAAGCAATAGAGAGCTTGCAAATAAACATGTTACAAGAGAATTGGAAAGATTGGTATAGGAAGGTTGTAGGCAAGTTGCATAGTTTGCTAATTGGATCTACTGCAAATAAGCTGTGTGAAGATATGAGCCTAAATGGAACTAAATTTAGAGATTGTAGATGAACTTTTTTTAGTTCACATTTTATTTTACTCGGCTATGACCCATCTGGCTATAAAGCCTTGTTGTACTGATAGTGAGCCTTTCCAAGTTGTGAGCCTACTTGAAGTGGGCATTATCAAAATATGCTAGCCATTGTAAAAGGTACCTTAACTAATATTTTGAAATTAAAGAAAAAATGGGTTTATAGGGGCATGAAACCTAAAAGTATCTTAACTAATGTTTTTATTCATGAGAATTAGTCTTTTGTATTTTTCTCCATCTTGGGCTTTCCAAGTAAAAATCTAGCATTCATTATTTAAAAATTATGTCTTCTTATTCATAATTAAATCTGAAGTCATTAAGTAGATAAAGAATTAATCGTTTAGTTTTGAATCTATGAAATTGGTAAAATTTATACTCTACAACTGATTCAACCCTCCTCCTCAATTCTCTCATACATTCGTCAATTGGTATCAGAGTCTTCACTTGTCTTAACCATGTAAGGAAGATATTGGAAGAATTTAAAAAATCATTGTAGAAGAGTAAAACTCAGATGAAGATTTGACAACATCTCTTGATGATCTAGAGAGTGTCGATTTAGAGGATGAATAATTACATAAGGTTATTGAGTGCAATTAAAAATGGAGTCAAAATATCCAATGTGTTATTTGTAACAATTTTGATCATAAAGAATGTAAGTATAGAATGAATACAATTTTTGATAGATTAGTTCTAGGTAAATTATTTCATGGATATTTTCATTTACTCTATGGTTATGGTCATAGAGTTAATTAGTGAAGTTTTAAGACAAGTTTTACAAAATCTAATCTGAAGAATATCAAGTAATGTACTTGGAGAACTATGATTCAAGGTGGGACGAACCACTACTATCATTCAATAAAGGAAGATGCATTTAAGAATGACTTAATGGTTTTGGAAAATAAATAATCAAATTATAATGATTTAGTTGTAATAGATCCTAGTACAAGTGCCTTACTGTCCAAAAACTAATTTCTTTGCTAGAGACTAGGTGGAGCTTGATATAAAAATATTTTTGGTCCCTTTGCTCAAGTGTTTCATGTCGTAGTTATCACATGACATGTTTCGATAACAATACTATTATATTCTCATAGATTGCATACATATGTTGTATAAATGATTGAAAATAGACTTTTGGCAGTAAAATCATAATCATAACAAGAAAGTTAAATTTTTGGAAATTTTTTTTATATTATGTGAAGAAGAGATCTTGAACTAAAGTGAAATGAATGATAAAATAGAGGTGTTTTGAGCATAAAGGTATGGAATAGAAGATGATAAACTATATATTTAGGGGTTGTATAGATTTTGATAAGGTAAAATTAGATGAATTTAATAACATAAAAATTAAATCACTTGAAAATGGTTTCACAATACATGATTTTCAAAAAAATTTAAAAAATTGAGATTTTTGAGCTAGATATTTGGATTGAGTTTTATGGTTTTCCAATGAAGACTCCATTAAGTTTATTTTAATTATTGTCCAATATAATTCCATTATGTTGAACAAACCTTTTTAGATTTTGAAGAAAGGTATATAAACTATTACAAGTGTTTGCAGGGTTGGACTCGCTCTAGTGACCAAGTCAATAAAGAACAAAGAAGTTACTGTCCTAAATAGTGTCATGGGAGATAAGAGTAAATTGTAAATTGGTACTATTGTGTATTAAAAATTAGGCACAGATGGAAGACACCAGAGAGAAACCCAAATATGGGCTCTACTGAACACAGGCCCTCATCTATTAATTTATAGATAAATACACATTAAATGCAAGTCATAGATTTAGCTGGACTATTAATGTTGGATGGTGAATGGGCAGTTGAGAGTGACACTAAGGTGGTTGGGTCAACACTGGTGGCTACAACATTGGTTGGCTCTTGTGTGCACCGAAAATCAGCGTAATGGGTCCAAGTCTAAATCCTTGTTAGGTACCCATTTACAATTTAATCTTTCATATTAATTCCCCTCATTATATTCACTTTGGGTTTTCACAGTTTACCCCCCTAACCCATGACATTTTGAAGTGGTTTCAAGCTTACCATGAACTCTGGACAAACATCACACAAGTGGTTTAAAAAACACCACAAAATTTGCACTAAAGTGGTTTTTGCTCACCACAAACCTCATTCACAAATGGTTTCAAGATCACATTAAACTATGCACTCAAGTGGTTTTGGATTACCACAAACCAAGCAAAAACTAGTCACAAACCATCACAATGGGGAAACGATCATCACTTTGGGATTTTCTCCTTCTATACCTGCATCAAAATGTGATTATTGAGTCCATATAATAAGAAATCCATCTACCAAGGTACATGGGTACCTAGTTGCTGTACTCATCAATTGTATAGGAATCCTTTTCAGATACATGGTTCATCAATATGTTAAACTGAAAAACCTTAGGGTGTTAGGTACAACCGATAATGCACCCCTTACATACTCTAGATTTTTCTTTTAACAAAGTTGACTCGAACTCAAAAGAATAATTAAAAATACGTATGCCCATTAACAACCATCACTAATTCAATCTTGATCACTCTCTTGAAGGATATCAATCCAACAATCTTCTACGACCACAAATGACAACAACATAGTCTTCACATTGAGATAGTCAATTTATCTCAATGCCAACTTGAGCACTTTACACCCCAAATCAGAAAACACATTACAGACAAACCTCATTATACCATGACAACAATCCATCCTCCAGCAAGAAACAACTTCACCCAGCCCTACAACTTAGTTACTTTATTTCTTAGGCAACTTTACTTTAGAAAATGAAAGCATGAAATACAACTAAACAAGTTTACCCTACAGATGGCATCTATGACTATAAATCATAACTTACACAACAAATACCAAGATACACAATTCCCATAAATACCATAGATTTAACAGCTATAATTAAGCCCATACTAACCAAGTTTTTTTAAAGAAATTCCTCTCTATCTCCTCGGAAACTGCTACAAATCTTATTTGTATTTTATTGGCATATTATTTGGTTAGAAACATGATTAACAACAATTCAACACTCTCACCTCCCTCTTAACATGCGGCTCCCAAAAATAGATATCTTTTATACACAACAACAACTCATGTTATTGCTCTACAACTTATTGGCATATTATTTGATTAGAAACATGATTAACAACAATTCAACACTCTCACCTCCCTCTTAACATGTGGCTCCCAAAAATAGATATCTCTTATACACAACAACAACTCAGGTTATTGCTGTGCAACAACAAATCAAGCTCTGCAATTTCCTGCTCTGCAACTTCTCGCCCAACCCAATTTTCAAATTGAAGGCCCCCATGCTTGCCTCCCTTGGGGGAGATGTTGTCCCCCTGGTTGACCATCCTATTGGTCCTGGACTCTAGGCTATTCCCATGATATCCTTTGTCACGGGCCCAGCACTTGAGTCAACAGGGGTATCTCAAAAAGTGTCATCTTCTACTGGTGCCCCACTTTCTCCCTCAAAACCCAACTGGAAAGGGGTCCTTGATGGAGATGCTCAACAATATTTGGAGGCTCTATTGGTGGAATTCATTCAGATTGAGGAGGGTTCTGAAATTTCACTCTTGAATTTAGTTGTGAATCGAACGATGGTGGACTTTCAACTGTCTTTGGTCGACTGGTTCTTCAACTTTTACCCTACCATAGAGATGGTGAGGAAATGGGTGACTATTTAGTGGAAGATCAAGGGTTTTGTCCTAGTTTCAGCTATGTTGGGAGGACATTTTCTATTTATGTTTACCACTCTTGAGGATCTTTCCTATGTGTTAGCTGGATCATGGGTCTATGGAAAGCGTTTCCTAGCCCTCGCAAAATGGAAACCCAGATTCAATCCGATGACGGACCTAACTAGAACAGCCCCGATTTGGGTCTGCCTCCCTAGGTTCCCTCTTGAGTACTGGGATGAGCAAGTCTTTATATGGATTGGAGACTCCTTTGACTCTTTCATCACTATGGACTAGGTGACTCGATCGAAGTCTAGACTTGTTTTTGCTAGATTTTGTGTAAATGTTAACCTAAATAAAACCCTGTCCAACTTTATCATCTTGAAATCAAAGCTGGGAAGATGGAAAAAAGCTCTAGTGTATGAGAATGCTACCTTATTCTACTAGAACTATGATAGTAGGGGTCACACTAGTGATACTTTCACATCCTCCAAAATGGGGAGAAAAAAAGAGAACAAAGATAAGGGTGTGGCGGAGGGTCCTCCCCCCTTAGGTGAAGAAGAGAAGGTGGAATCTAGGCCACCCCAAGTGACCAAGGAACTAGAAATTCCTACTATTGAAGACCTAGCCCTGGAGGAAGGAGAGATCATCCCCACCTAGATGTTGAAGGAAGGATGCCCTGACCTAGAACCATTTGCGTCCATGGAGGAGCATGTTATCCAGATGGTGGAGGAGCTGTTAACAGTCACCTTGATGCCCCCCCCCCAAGAAGAATCAGTGACTAGCCTTTCTATGGTGGAACAACCTACCATTATAGTGGATCTGGTGGTGCAATCCCCAAAGTTGGATGCAAAACCCCCCCTGAAGCTGGTAAAGAAGAGTCCCTCCAGTTCACTAGATTTGGAGGATGATGAGGGGGAATGGAAAATGTAGAGGAAGAAAACCAAACCTAAAAAGGCAGATGTGGGAATGGAAACACCAAGGGGTAGACCTTCAGATAGAGCGAGAAGATCATGAGGAACCACAAGGGATGTTGCAGTAGGTAAGCAACAAACCCTGGAATCTAGCTTTAAAAGTAAGAAATAAATTATCTTTCTTGGAACGTGAGGGGATTGAACAACTCCCTTAAACAAAGTGTTGTCAAAAACTACATTTTTTACCTCAAGCTTGATGTTCTACTCCTCCAAGAGGTCAAGATGTTAGCTAGTAAATTTTCTATCTTGGCACCCAAACTCTAGCCGGAGGTGGCCTTTTTATATTCTAAAGCTGTGTGGGCATCTGGGGGTATTGCCACACTCTAGAACCCCAATAGGTTATCTGGTCTGCTAGCTGCTTCTTCTCCCAACTACCTTGCTCCCACTTTCAAGAAAAATGGATCTGAGTGGACTACCATTAATATCTATGCTCCTAATACCCGCTCGGGTAGAGCTTCTCTGTGGGTTGATCTTGGCCACCATCTGGATCAGAATTTCTCTATGAATTTCCTGATGGCTAGTGATTTTAATACCCCCCTTTACCCTTAAAAAAAGTGTGGTGGTCTGGTGGATTACTTAGATAGTATGGAGGAGCTAGCTCAATTTATCTCCTCCATAGGTCTTTCTGACATCAGTCTAAGGGGAAACCCTTTCACTTGGTCCAACAATAGGAAAGGCCCCCACCTCATCCAGGTGAGACTAGATCGTGCCTTGGCAACTTCTTCATGGGACCTCTACCTGAACTCCTCCCTTTCCTCCCTCCCTAGAATGATGTCAGATCACAACCCCCTCCTCCTCTACTAGATCGATTCCCCCAAGGTTAGTTTGGCACCCTTCAAATTTGAAATTATGTGGTACTCTCACCCATCCTTTAGGGATCAAGTGAAATTCTGGTTGAAGACCAATATCAAGGATACTGCTATGTTCAGAATACCCTGAAAGATTGAAATTATCTATAGGGAGGTTAAAGGATGGATCAAGCATAACTTTGGCGACTTCCACAAAGAAAATATGGAACTATCTGGAGCCTTAGATTCCCTCCAGGCGCAGTTGACTGCTGGTTCCCTCCCTAGGTCTAGGCTGAGGAGGAGCTGACTAGGAGTAAGTGGTAGGAAACCTTGAAAAGAGAAGAAATCTACTAGAAGTAGAGATCCCATGTCCAATGGCTTACTGGAGGAGACAACAACATGATGTTCTTTCATAGGTCTTCCTGCATCCATAAAAGAAGAAATACTATTGCTTCTATTAAGGACGAAGAAGGGAATGAAGTCAAGGAAAGGGATAGGATCAACCTACTGGCGGTCAACTACTTCAAGGAGCTATATTCTAATGTGGGTCCTATCTACCCGGACAACATCCAAAATCAACTCTTGGACCACATCCAAAGTGCTATAACAATTAGTGAAAATAACATGCTCATGGAGCGGGTCTTGGATGAAGAGGTTAGGAAGGCAGTTTTTGCTATGGGAGCATATAAAGCCCCTAGTCTGGATGGCTTTCCTCCAACATTCTTTCAGGAGTATTGGGACATTGTGGGGATCAATGTTATTCGGGGGGCCTGAGACTTTTTCAGGATGGGTCACATGCTCAGGAAACATAATCAAACCTACATTGTGTTGGTTCCCAAGCATGACAATCCTACCACTATGATGGATTTCAGGCCTATCAGCCTATGCAATACTTTTTATAAGATCCTCACCAAGATCTTGGTGGGTAGAATCAAGCCTCTGCTGGACAAGATTATAAGCACTACTCAGAAAGGCTTCATGCTAGGAAGACAGATCCTGGATGTGGCCATAGCCACCCATGAAATAATCCACTCTATGGACAGAAGCAAAGTTCTAGGTATGGCTTTTAAACTAGATATCTCCAAAGCTTATGACAAATTTAATTGGTCCTTTCTGATTAAAATTATTGCTAAAATGGGGTTTAATGAGAATGTCATCCAGATCATACAAGAATGTACTCAAATTGTCAACCTTTCTATTCTGGCGAATGGCTCTCCTAGTAGTTATTTTGAACCTGAGAAGGGTCTTAGACAGGGGGACCCCCTCTCCCCTTACCTTTTTATTATGGTGGCTAATGTGATTAGCAGGAACCTTTGTATGTTGTCTGCCATAGGGAGAATAATGGGCATCAAACCTACCTCCACTAGTCCTCAGGTGGTTTTAGAATAGTTTGTGGATGACACCTTCCTCTTTGGTTATTCCTTAGTTATCGAGGCCAGGCAGTGGAAACAAATTCTGGAAAGTTACGCTTGCGCTTCAAGATAGTGCATCAACAATCAGAAGAGTAGGTTGATCTTCTTTAACACCCCCATAGAGACACAAAATAAGGTACTTCAAATCCTGGGCTGTTTGGTGGCATCTCTCCCTTCTACTTATCTTGGCCTCCCCCTTACTATTAAAGAGGCATCCCAAGATTTCTAGAATTCTATCCTGGAAAGAACCCAGAAGAAACTTGATGGCTGGAATGGGAAGTTTTTGAGAAATGCTAGTAAGCTGCAACTCATGGCCTCCACTCTCCAAGGAATCCCTATCTACTTCCTTTCTCTCTTTAAAATCAGAGTCTACATGGTGGACAAATTGGAAAAGATATAGAGGAATTTTATGTGGGTAGGATCTGAAGAAAAAAAGAGGATGTCTCTGGTGAATTGGGATACTGTCTGCCTCCTAAAGAGAATGGGCAGCCTAGGGTTAAGGAAAATTGGGCTGATGAATAAAGCCCTCACCATGAAAGTGGCCTGGAAGCTTATAGAAGGAAAGGTGGATTGGTGCAAAATTATGGAAGCCAAGTATCTCCAAGGACACCCCTATAGGAGAATGTTCCAAGATGGCAACCTCCCCAGTGGCTCCAAACTATGGATGAACATATGCAAATGTAGGACCCTTCTCTCTAAAGGTGTTCTCTAGCAAATTAGAAATGGAAGATTCATCAGGTTTTGGAATGACAACTGGATAGAAAACCAACCTAATTTAGGCTATAGTTTCAAAACCCCTTATGGATCACCTCAGACCTATCCTGGGTAACAGAGCTTCTAATTATATCACTGGTAGGGATTGGGAGGACATTCCTAGGTGGTTAAGGAATAGACCAGATCTACAACATTCAACCAAGCACCTCATGGAAATTACTACTAAGATTAGAATCTTGGGTCTTGAGGACTCAATTATCTGGGCCCCCACCCAGGCTGGTACTTTCTTTGTCAAATCTACTTATAATCTACTTCTGAAGGAGGTGGGCAACCAACAGGACTGGAAAAAGGTGTGGATCCCCCAGCTCACCCCTAAAATTAACTTCTTTTGGTGGACCTTAATGCATGGTAAGGTTATAAACTAGGATAACCTAATAAAGAGGGGCATCCCCATGGTGAATAGATGTATTCTATGTAAGAAGGAAGAGGAAACAATGAATCACTTGTTCATCCACTGCGACTATGCCTCTAGTTTATGGTGGATTTATAGGCAAGTTAGGTATCCCATGGGCCTTGGATAGAGAAGTGCATCAATTTAATAACTGGAAAGCCCCCTCAAATCACCTCCTCCTCTAGCTCCTTTGGCGTTTGCTACACCCCCACATCTGCTGGGCCATTTGGAAGGAGAGGAACAATAGGATTTTTAGAGAGGAGAGTAACAATCCTGATGCTTGCGTCCACATTGGAACTAAACTCTTATGCAAAAAAGTCAGGATGGCCAAATGGAAGCTCCCTCCTTACCCTCTTGCTACTTGGGAAGTAAGTTTTGCTGATAGGTGGAACATCCTTGCCAGGTTCTCTAGGTTTGATGACACAAAAAAGATAGCTAGAAAAGCCACCAAATGGGTGGCCCCCCCCAGAGGATGGATTAAATTAAATTTAGATGGGGCTGCAAATAATATAAGCCAAGGTGGGGGTGGCATCTTGAGAGATCATAGGGGTGACTGCCTGCTGGCCTATGCTGGTCCCATCAACAACAGTACGGTCACCCAGGTGGAAGGCATGGCTCTTCTCTAGGGGATTGAATTTTCAAAACATTTGAATGTCAGGCAGCTGGCCATCGAGGGGGATTCCATGGTGGTGGTTGAGGCTGTCAAAAGTGGTGCTAGTGTGGGGTGGTAGGCTAGACCTATCATTAGGGAGATCGGTGAGCTGATGTGTAGCTTCCAGAGCACCACCATAACTCACAAGTATAAGGAAGGGAATTCTGTTGTTGACTCAATGGTGACAATGGGCCTAAGGCAAGCTAAACTTAGCAATTGGAGGGCAGTTTGTGATTTACCTTTGGTGACTCAACAAATCATTGGAGGAGAAATGAATATCGAAGTTTAAATGTACCACGATATTTTATTCATTGTGAATCCTCATTGGATCACGTGCTGGTGTGTCCTAATGTTTTTTGTGATTATGGAAAAGAGAACCCATTTTCCCATAAAGAATCATAATTACCCTTTAAACATGTGGAGTAGATGCTATTCGAATCAAAGGGCTTACTTGGCCAAAGAGGACACCAAGTGTATCCTTGCTATTATTACTATTAATGGCAACTGGAGATCCATTGGATCTAGTGGTATGAAGCCTGTTTCCCAAAACTTTTCCCAAAACTAGCAGTTTAAGTTATATTCAGGGATTTTCTATAATTGCAAAGGGTTTAGCAAGTTTTGCAGAGATACTCAGCTCTGTGATTGTCAGCTTATTCTGGTGAAGGAGGGGCTGAATATTGAAATGGGAGGCAACACTCTCTACATTGAACCTAATAAAATCAATGAAATCTTCTCCTCAGATGCGCTGGTGACTCATTATTGCAAGGAGAATGACATTTGGGGCTTCATGGAGAGAATGAAGTGCAAGCATGATGAACGTATATCCAAATAGTTCATGTCATCCTGGAATAACAAAAATGTCTCTGTTAGCGATATTCACTTCCAGCTAAATGAGGAGGTGATAGCCAAGGCGACTAGGCTATCCATGGAGGGGAGAAAATACAAGAAAACTAGTCGAACCCTGGACCCAACTAGCCTTAACTAGTTCTTCAAGGATGGTGAGATACCAGTGAAAAAGCACGGGGGTTTCAATAGGGAGGAGCTGTCAAATTTTTGGCTGAAAATCTACCTCATTGTGATGAAATACTTCACTTTGGAAGGTAAGTTCATTGTCTTCTACTATTGCCATTTTCCATTTCTAAACCACGTGAGGAAAAAAGATTTCATATCTATCCCCTTCTTCCTACTGCACTCCATTGAAAGCAACATCCTTGACATCAAGGAGAACCCTGATAAGAAAATGCCTATCCTTCACTAGGGCCTCCTCCTCTACCTTTATGAATTCCACAAAGCCATTTTTCCTGCACCTCAGCCTCCCCCGATTATCCAGGAAATGACACAGGAGGATTCCTCAGCCAAAAATGAAAACCCCACCCAGTCCTCCTCCCTGTCCATCCATATTACCCAGGAGGCTATTCTTGGTACCAAAGAGGGTAAGAGTCAGAAAAAATGTGTCAAAAATTTGTTTCTCAGGAAGGATGCCCATGATGTGTCTTATGTTTCCGAGTCTGAGGATATGAAAAATAGGAAGGAGGATGATAGTACCCCGGAGATCGACTGTAAGGCCAAAAAAAGAAAATTATTGGAAAGTCAGGTCAACCTGGAGGTGGACTTGAGTGGGTCGGGTAGAAGGAGGTCTAATAGACTAGCCAAAGAGCAATGCAAAACTAAACTACTCAAAATGACGACTAAAGAGCTTTCCATGTCTGACAAGGAATCCCAATCCACCAAGTCCATGAATGATTCTTCAAAAGACCACATGAGCCCCCCTCATATCCCTATTCTGGAACCCAAACCTACTATGGAAGCCCCCTTCATCTCTTCCCCATCCCTAAGCCCTACTCACAATCCTCTAGAGAAGCCCCCTTCCCCTGTTCACAAAACTGAAGCCCTGGAGGATAGAAACAAGCTCAAAGGGACTCTTAAGAGGTGGTCTGAGAAGTCGAACAAGGAGATTGCTGAGATAAAGAATAAGATGCAGGAGTTGATGAACCAATGTAGGCTAACTAATAAATTTAGTTTGAAAATTATGCATGCATTGGCGATGACTCTTTGTCATTTGCAGGATAAGTTGGCGAGTGGAAATCTAGAAGTGAATGAGGACAACAAGGACCTCCTCCTATTGTTGCAGGAAGAATGGGCGTCTACTCTGCTGTCTAAGTAGTTGGGTGGAAATAATTAACTCGGTTCTTATGATTTGGTCAATTTTGGAAGGGTTTAACCCTAGGTCCCTCAGTTTTGTGAATGGGGTTTTTATTAGCTTTTTTTTCTCTCTGGTTAGTCCTGTGTGGCTTTTTACTGATACTTTACTTGATACTTTACTTGTTAATGCTGATAATAGATACTCTGGGTTATTTCATATGTTTAGTAAGGTGAAGTTTGTTTTTGATAGAGGCAGAGTAGAACTGCTGAACACTGTTATCTTGTTACTGCTGCTTGACTGGTTACATTAATATGCTATTAATGTGCTACTAGTCCACTATTCTACAGGCCAACACCCTTCTGCTACTTTTATCTATAAAAAACAACTCATGTTATACATTCAACTATTTATTCAAACTGTCAAAAACCAGACAACAGACTTGGAACAAACATGGATCCAATGACTATAAAACATCACTACGGGAAACTAACTAAAACATGGTTCTAATAACCATATTCTTCTTTCTCTCACCAATCTCTTCAACCATCAGCTCTGATACCATATTGAAAATCAAGCATAGATGGAAGACACCAAAGAGAAACCTAAATATAGGCTCTACTAAACATAGGCCTTCATCTATTAATTTATAGATAAATATACATTAAATGCAAGTCATAGATTTAGGAGGAGTATTAATGTTGGACGGTGAATGGGTGGTTGATAATGACACTGAGGTGGCTGGGTCAACACTTGTGGCTATAGTATTGGTTGGCTCTTGTCTACACCAACAAAAAATGTAATTAATTTACTCATTCTAACATTGTGGACCCTGTAATAAGGTATGTTTCTTATGGAATTTATTATTATATTTATTTTATTAATACAAAAGGTGTAATTTTCACTATAGTTGTACTCAAAGCACATCGAATGGTGGAAGAAGGAAATAAATTTGATTTCTCAAGTTTGTTGATGAAATAATTATGAGACAATATTTCTATGATAAATGATAGTGGATATTCTTTCTGGTTTAGTTTCTTGATAATGTTTTTGGTTCTTTATTTATTCAAATCTCTACTAGTGAAGGATAATATTGAATGGAAGTTTGATGTTCTCATTGCAAAAAGAATTACTGGTACTTATGTTGCCTGAAAGAGAAATAAAAAGTGTGTAACGATTAATTCATGAATCTTGCAAGTATGAGTTTTTTATGTCCCTAGCTTGTAGTGTAATTATTTTCAGGGAATGTTTCCTGCGAGAAAAATCAAACTATAGATGGTAGTTTTTTGTTCTCCTCTGGAATCAAATAAGCTAATGAAAATTGAAGAATATGAAGAGATAATTGAGATTGATGATCTAGAGTCAACTAATGATGATAAAGAAATGATAATCTTAGAAGAGTCCAATTAGAAAGATGCCTTACTACTAGAAATCATAGAAATATGTCATGGATCATAGAATATATCATCATCCATTATAAAGGAGATGATCTAAGACATGTTGAAGGTGTGGAAAGTATTGACAAGAATTGCATTTGTAGGCCTAATGCAATGAAAAATCAGAGATAAAAATATAACTATATTGAATTTGAGGTGAATAATTTACAAAAAATTGTCTGATATCTTTAGTGATAGGGATGATTCATAGAGAAAAGGATACAATCCTTTCTGAAAAAGGTAGTTCATATTTAGAATTAGAGTGAGAATGTGATAAATACCTTTTGGAAGGTCAAGGAGATAGCTAAATGAAGGCTATAAAATATCACCAGTCTCTTTGAATAACAAAGAAAACATCAGAAAAGTATCATTTTCCCAAATAATTTAACTAGAAAAATTGACTCACTAATAATCTGTACCACCATATGCTAGATTGTCTAGTTGAAAATACAACCCTAGAAGGATATTTTCTATAACTCAAAGAGAGGTAAAAGAAAATTTTTATAGGTCAATAAATTTGTGACACTTCTTTTTTGATGTTCAATTTTCCTTTTTGGGTAGTCTTTTTTATTGATGTTAGATAGGTAGTAGTCTAGAATAATATACATTTATATAGTAGATAAAGATCAATAGGGGAGTAGAGTTATGTATATTTTTCCATCAATGATAAAGTGGGTGATTCTTGACCTGATGTGTTTGGTTCTCATTGATATCAAAGAAGGTTATCTAAATACATCATAGTAGTATGAAAAATGGTGGTTGTTAGTCTTGGTGGTCCATAAATGATTGAATAAATATTTATTACATTAGCTTAGGTGAAAAGTTTGGTCAATAAAATGGAAGCTAACTATTAGAATTTTTTTGTAGTATTAAATTATTTTTTGGTATATTATCCAAAACATACTTCCTCTTGTATCATCCTAAAAAGTAAGCATTTAATTTGTGTACATTTTTGGACCATTTTTAGCTCACTTTAGTGTGTTTCTTCTAAAAGGACCTCATATTTTACGTAAATGTATACTTAATTTAGATATAGGCTCGCTCCTTTACACTCAAGGTTTTCTCTAATTTCTATGTATATTTAACCATTTTACATCTATTCACATAATTCATTTTCTACCTAGGTCCTTTATAGATATTTTTGGATTTTAGGATTTCACCTGATTTTTGGGAAGACTGAGATTTTTAAATCTCCTTATTGGAAAACAAGCCTAGGCCCTAGGAAAAATTTACCTAGACAAATTCAAATTAATTTGGCCTTGTCCTACACAAAATTGACCCAATTTAGCCTTATTCTAGGGATTTTATTTTTAGTGGACTCTGGGCCCGATGTCAGTGTGTTTCTACTAAGTGATTAGTTTAAGGTGAACTTTTGAAATATGTTTGTTAAAATCTATAAAAAAGGAAGTACGTTCCTCTAATATTTACATCTCATCTTCATGTAAGCATTATCAAGAAATCAATTGTGCATTTATGACATTCAATTGTAAGAAATAATCCATGAAAGAAAACTATTATTAAGGATACAAGGCATTTCCTTTCATAGATCTATCTCTTTTTCCTATTGAAGGCCAAGAAAAGGGGTTTGACATAAAGGAAGGAGATCTAAATTCCTCGATCAAGTCTTCATCTTTATTTATTCTTCAGTTCAATATTGAGGTGAATTATAATATCAATTTTATGATGTTTTGTCTTACATAATATTCTTTCATTTCTTGTGTTGAGTCAAAGATATTGTATCTATTACAAGTAGTGGTTGTCATTACACTAAAAGATCGACCTTTCAATTCTTGATAAAACAACTAGAATTATAGAACAAAAAGAAGGATTTTAAACCATGTCATGGCTCCACACGAGGAGCATTGACACATTTCCAACAATCCCTCCCAATATTACTCATCATAGCTTGCGTGGATAAAAACATGTGACCAAGATATGATACTTGGTCCTGCAAGTAGTGGGTTTCATTACACCAAAATATAATTGTGTTAATGCCTGATTCAACCACTAGACTTATATAAGACATAAGACGTTGTTAAATCATGTCATGAATCCTCATGAGGGACATTGGTGCGCTACCAAAAAAAACAACATACTTGATGATATTCTTAAAGAAAATTGCATCTACATGGTATGATATATTGTTGGAAATATATTAGAAAAATATGATACTGAGAGGGGTGAGGGTGAATCAAATATCATTGATTTATCCATTTTGACATAAATGAAAACTTGCATAGGATTAACTTAAAACTTCAACTATGTAATGGATCTAATGAGCCAAACATAACCCATGAATATAAACATAACATAGTAATTTTGGTTACCCAATAACCCTTGAGAGGTAAAATTGGGGTGGGGATGACACCCACAAATCTTCACTACTATAGTATAAAGTTTTCCTATCAGGGCTACAAATTTGATCACAAAATATAATCTACCCTATGAGGGATATGCCATGTTAAGAGCTTTGAGACTTATACAATCTACCTTGAAAAAGGAGTATACACTTATTTTTCATGTTAGCTCATTTAGAATCACCAATAATCTCCACAATTATATTTTCCCTATTTAAAAAGATGGAATTGGTTTTCATCTCTCATATCAATTTCTCTAACAACAATCTTGCAGATGAATTTAGCTTTACCGTGACAATCAACATGTACTCAAAGGTTCTTAACAACTCTAATAATTTTTCTAGGATTCATGTATAACAAACCAAATGTGATCACTAACTTTTCATGATGATGGTAGAGGAATAATTTTTTTTCCTCTTCTTACAAGTCATGAGAGAATACTTTGAATATATGGAGAATACCCTATTGCCTTCATTTCCCAAGCCAATTTCTCAAGAATTGCATATATCTATTCTATTTATGGGTTTGATTGATAAGAGTAATGAAATAAGTATTATTCATGAGATTGAAGTAGTGACAACCTCATCTAATAAACCCAGTTAACCTAGGGACTATTGTTATATTTCTTTCATAACTTGGAAATGAATGAGTTTGTGTTAAATTTTTTATAAATGTGTTGAAAAGGTTGCAATTGTGTAAATATAATTCATCAATTATTTATTATATGGTGATAGTAAACTTATATACCTTTTTCTATGAAATTTAATTATCATATTTTTTTATAGTGGCATCCTTAACTACTACCTTTACCCTTATAATTGAAATTCTTGTACATTGACATGCAACCTTGTAAGGCCTTATTATAAAATAGACTTATTCAAAATTTATCAAACTAACCTTATACCTTGACAAAAAATCTTATAAGGCCTTATTACAAATGAATGTTTTAACTCACCTAAACAAAAACCTTGACCCTCCTATGAGAACTTAGATACATCATTTGACACTCTTAATTTCATATGCCAACATTGGAAATTAATTGGCTATCTTCTCTCGTGGAACTCAAAATATTCTTCAATTACATGGATTGATGATTATACATTTCAAAATGGTCCCTTAGAACTTATCTAACAAAAAAAAATAGAATTTTTAACTTTTCCTCATAGAAGCTACCATGGCCTTGGGTGTTCCTGTACCATCCTCACTTCTTTTCAATCTTACAAAGATTTAGTTTTTAGAAGGTACTATCTATTTAGCATTAAATTATTTCATCTATTGACTCATCTTTTCTTGAAGGCTTGACATTTTGCAATGTTCTTGAATTTGAACTATCATTTTGACAATTTTAGCTTTGAATTCTAATTTCAAAATTGATTTTTCTTAATGAACATATTTTGCATTTCCTAATTATTTTAAATATTATTTAGGATTAAAAAATTTATATTTCCATATTCTTTTCCTTTTGTGTACTTTCAGGGTGGACGTAGAATTGTGTACAAGGAAAACATTATTAAAATAGGGATTGATGATGATACCTACAAGGGAAATGTACTTCCACTCTTTAGGGTTCAAGGATCTGGTCGAGATAATATGCAAGCACTTCAAGTTGAACCGGTAAGATACTATTGCAATTTAAGGTTGAAGGATTGAATAGTTTTCAACTTTTTAAAACAAAGTGGAAACATTACTATTACTAAAACATAATGTATTTCTCAACACAATAATACTTGAGATAATTCAAAAAATTTATATAGGTAATTATGTCTCTCCACTTAGAAAATTATTTCGTTAAAAAAGGAGCCCATTTACAAATTCATCCTAGCAGGTTGCAAAGGCTCAACACCTAGTATGACAAGGCTAGGTTAGTACCCAATCCATAGAAGCATGGAAATCCTTGATAAAAAGCCAAATAAACCATGGAGTTTCATTTAGAAACTCAATATAACTAACATATTTTAGGCATATTTAGATACCTTCAACCATATAAACATAGAGAATATCCAATTCTTCATTAGGATATTCAATCCTTGTACCATACATAAATCTATTGGTGTTCTAAGGAATTTAACATTTCAATATACTTAACATTTTCAAGATTACATAAACATTCAATCAGATGATTCATTTCTTTCAAAGAGTAAATTCATCTAGTAGTTCATACTACACTTTAGGCCTTACCATTGCAATACACACTCAAAGCCAACAACTAACCATTTCCATTACCTTTTACTCTGCAATTCTCCACTATTAAGGTCATTTCACATAACCTATAAAGTTCCTGCATATTGCACCTATACTTTACTTGAGATATTTCTAAGATGTCTTACCTTCATCTCTAAACTCCTTGTATGATGACCACATCTCAAATGAACCCTTCTACTTACACATGAGGAAATCAATGTTCATGTTAGTAACCATATTTCTCAAGCCTAAAATAATTACACTATGAGCTCTGATCATAATAAAAGGATAAACATCATCAATTATATTAATATTATAATGACTAATAACAACAATCACCCTTAACCATTCTATACCAAATCCTTATCCATTCAACCAACAAACTGTAATGCCCAAAAATATCGGGCCAAAACCCAACCAACAATTTTTTTTTAAGGAGTTTAAGGCATCAACATGTACAAAATAGTTAACTAAACCAAAAGGGGGTTTACTACACATACCAGGTGGCATTAAATGTTTGATCACTTTTATGAGCCAGAACAAAATTTTAAAAGTGAGTTAACGATATGCATTATCCCCTATGGTCCTGAAACATTAAATTGACCCATTTGATAGGTCTAAGGCTTAAAAGAACATGTCTCGATTTGCATGCCAAGACGATTTAAGGTTTCCTCACAAAATGGAATTATCAATATGTCCATAGAACTATTTAGTTCCTTAATTATCACATATGAATGTCATATTTAACTAAGCATTAATTTATTAATTAAATTATGATTATAATTAAATAGACATATATTAATTTAATTAATAGTTATAATATATTAATTAATTAATATAATTATTAATTAATTTAATAAATTATTAATTATTATTAATAATATATATAATTAATAATTAAATTATATATATATATATATATCTATATATATATATATATATATATATATATATATATATATATATATATATATATATATATATATATATATATATATATAAAAGTTAATTAATAATTATAATATATTAATTAATTAATATAATTATTAATTAATTAATAAACTATAATATATTAGTTAATAATATATACATATTATATAATTAATAACTATGAACAAAATATAAATAACAATACTAATAAATAAATAAAAACAAAGTATCATAAGTAGCTACCTATACTAAACACCCTATCTAAACACCTACTTCCTACCCTATCTATCCACTTACTCCCTACCCTATCTCTTTTCTTTTCCCCCTTCATCCACATGCCCAAGTGGGTGGGGAAGCCATCTTTTCAAAGACCAAAGTCTTAAGGGGTTGAGGTGCGAATTTAGAGGAAGGAGGGTGTATGCAAATTAATGTGGGAAGGGTTTTGGAGGGCCCATGTTCACATCACTCATTTCAAATAAAACAGCCCACCCAAAATACCTAGCGCAAGTTTCATGGAGTGGGGAGTTGAGGGGAGTATGGGTGTTAGGTCCCACCCCATACCAAACACAATGCCTAAGGAAAAGCTCACGTAGAGATAGCTTTGAAAAGCTTGACATGGGAGGAGAGACATTAAAAATCATGTCAGCAAAGTACAGATTAAAGAAAAGTGTAATGAGAAAAGCGTAAAAAGAGTATTTATTGCCAAGTGTGGTCTTCCCTTCTCTGCGCCATATTTGGGGAAGTAGTTGGAAGAGGGTTTTTTTTTTTGAAGTGTTTAATTACTATTTTATTTGTTTAGGATATAAGTGGACAATTATATTATTATAATAATGACTGTGGCAAGGATTTGTATGAGATTTTTTTTCCCATACAAAATCCAGAGACCTGTAGGTCTTCATTTGCCCATTCATTTAAATTTGTATGTGAAATTTTATTTTCTCTTCACTTCTACATGATTTATATTTTTACTTGATTGTCTAGGAACACTAAATGTGATATAGTTGATTTACCAATTAATCTATTTGTAACTTTTAGTCTTCTATTGTAATAAATTTAATGTTCTAAATTGATCAATTCACACATCTAAAATTGATTGTTTCCAAAACAAAATACTATACTAAGCTATCAATTTAAATTTGCAAGGATAGAGAGGGATAGAGATAGAGGTTGATTTATTACTTGAATTCAATAACAATACATACAATGATCCTAATACAAGTTTTATAAGATTTAGATAACTCCCTATCGTTATCTAAGTTCTCACTTCCCTATTTCAATATAATTGTTATTCAACAAAGGAGGAAAACTATTCTACATCTTCATGATAAGCTATTAAATCCATTATCATGCAATGAAATAAACTCATTTTCCATTATAACAAAGTATTCAGAAAAATAGTAGCAAGTTGATAGTCTTCCTACAAATTGATATTGATTGATATCATAAATTCAATACAAGTTCTTTCAATCTTCATCATCACCTAATGATCTCTTACTTTAAAATTTAAAGAAACAACAATGAGGAGGACAATATGGGAGTGCATAATGAAGTGAATCTTTTTCCTTTTTGCAAGAATTATAAAATTCTCTTTTCCAATAAACACGCAAATACAATTATACATCTTCAAAATTTACATATACAAGCCCTCTTGAGGACTTTCAAAGGACAATAATATACAAATTTTAAAGTTCATCCTTCTACAACAGAAATACAAACATATTTTACAAGCTCCTTAACTATGGGAGTTACGTATACAATCATCTTGACAAAACTCTTCAACTTCCAAACTTTGCACCTTTGAGCTTCCAAAAATCTGCAAGAAACCAAGACAAAAGGAAGGCCATGGGAAGCTCACCTCCCATCCTAGGCCTCTCATGAGGCCACCCCTGAGCTTGGGGAAACCACACCGAATGGGATACACACACTCAAACACAAAACACTCACAAGATAACATGAATTGCAAACCCAAATTCCCTCAAGGGTGAAACTAAGAAATTCCAAGAACTCCTTTTGTGGGGTGTGGGTGGACAACCCATAGAGACAACCATTGCATGAAAACAAGGCCACACATTGACCCAAATAAACATAATATCAAAACAAGGCTCACATGGCCAATATTTCCCTCCTTATACCCCCAATGCCTCATGGGGTAAAATGCAAGGTTACTTGGGGAAAACACTCAACCCAAGTTTCATCTTTCCCCACACATGGAGGAGACTCTACACATGGAGTTGCCTCCATTTCCCACACCCCCTCTTGGTTGCTCTTCCCTCCCAAGGGTGAGTGAATCCAAGAGTATACAAACCAAGTCCAATTACAAAAGAAAACACATGAAATGCTTGCTCTCACCATGACCAACCATGGGGAGCTAAAACATAACAAGAACAAAGTGCAATGCTTCCTCCATGACCAACCATGGGGAGCCAAAGAAAACCATAAGCTCATGCATTCTCTACAACATAAGAGTGAGAGAAAAATTCCAACCTCAAGTCCAAATGCAAAATGAAGGTGAGTTGAGCCCTTTTCCCAATTCCAAGCTTTTTTCCTCCTCTAACTTTGGTGATCTCTAAGGATAGAGAGTGGGTGAACAACCCCAATGTTCTCCAAAATTCTACTAAAAAAACCTCTAACCCAACTCCCAAAATCCCTAGGGAAATGTAAGCCCTCTCATTGGTTGACAAAACCCCAAACCTTACGCACCCCTCTCTTCATAAAGGTGGTCCTTGGAGGTGGGTGATCTAGGACTTCTCCAAACAAGGAAGATGGTCATCAAAGTACTTTTTGGGCCATATGACAAGATGCAATTTTTTCTCAAGATTAAATATGCACTTTTGGAGGGGTCAAAAAGTCAATCTTGGGCTTCTCCCATGTTGAAAATACCCCTAACCCATAGGTACATGGAATGGGTTAGCTAAAAATGCATAAAACCACTCCCTAAGGCCACTTTAAACCCTCTAAAACTCATGATTAAGAGTATGCACGAAAATGGAAGATGGGGACTTCATTATGGGGTCCTATGACAAGTGGGTGTGCTTAGGATTTCCCCCAAAAGGCTTCTAGAATGTGCTCTCACTCAACCACATGGCATACCTTGATAACATTAAACACTAGTGTCAAGTGACACTTCAGAAAATAACATTACACAAAAGGTATGTCTAATTTGTCACAACACTTAACATTCCTACACACATACATCCAAATTACTGTTATGAATAAAATACTTTACAACAAGGCCTCGGGTCTCTTCATAAATAGGGCCTTGGCTTAACTGATTGCACATACATTCAATGTGATTTCCCTGAATATATTTCCATGGTCCTTCCACCTGCAACACCTCAATGCAACATCAGTAATTCAAGAAAGAAAACCAATATGAATAAACATATAAGATATAACATCTTCAATTTAATCAAAATTCAATTGCATATAGTCATGTAAGGTACATTTATCAAATTAGTTCAATTTCAACTGCATAATTCAATTCATAATTCAATTGCATAATTCAACTCATAATCCAATTGCATAATTCAATTCATAGTTCAATGAAATCAAGATCATCCATAATCTATCATCATCATAAGATAATCATCAAGTTCTCATAACATGAAGATAATAATAAAGTCTAACATGATCAACTCTACTAATCATGGATCCATATATAGAATCAACAAAAATATATAGTCTAACATGTCCATCATAACATAACAGTAAATCGAATGAGTCCAATTATCTCAATAACATAATCAAAATGATATGTGAGGTCTAGAAATTGGGATCACTATGTGGGACTAAGGTGGGCTCACACAAACAACTCCAAACAAGTAAAAAATAACCAATCCAACAACAAAGATGTGTTGTAGTTGTAATTGTTCTTACATGTGAAACTTTCATTTCAAATTACCTTAACAAATAAATAGGTTTCCACTATGACTATCATCATCCATATAAATATGGTCATAGTTCAAAATTTCATAAGTATTCACTGTCACTATTTATGGAAAGTTAGATTCTACCTATTGAACCAGACGTTCAAATATTCATGGATTTATTATCCATGTTTGTCACAAATTTTAAATGCATCACCATGCCATTATACAACTATTAGTTTCCATCAAGAAATCATATAATATAAATATACTCCAAACTTTAACTTGCATTTCTAAACCACAACAAATTTATGAGAGGAGCCCTCTAGGGCATCACTTTTCTCAAAAAAATTGAAACCTTTTAAATCCAAACCAATTCCATTTGAAAGATATTTGAGTGTACTAAGAAACTCCAAAGGATCTTAAATATTTAAGGGTTGGAAACTAAGTTATTATCATACCCTTACATAGTCCACTAATATTGAGGGTTTAGAATATATTTTAGTAATTCCACTAGATCTCTCAATGTAGTCCATGGAAGTTTCCCTAAATGGATTCAAAAAATATATAATTACCTTTTCTACACTTTCCAATTGATTTTAGACCATTTCCAATCCATCTAATAAGATAAATAAATATAAATAATTGTGTTAAGAACTCATTCATTCAAGGAAAATTAGATAAAACTTAATTCCCATTCATTATATAATAACTTGACAACTTTGGGATTTTGAACTCCTACTTCCTAGTAAACTACACGGAGAATTTTAACAACTTAAAATATATTGAATGAGACACTTTATACCACTTTTACCCTTCCTTGGGTTCTTTAACTCATTTTGACGACATTGATCAATGAGCTTTATAAGGACCTAATTGGACAAACTAAAAAATTTATTAGAAATGAATTATATAATATTTCACAAGGGCTTATTATTCCTTGAGTTACATCATAATGAATTTAAGAAAAACATAAGATCATAATTAATAGATTTAAACATGTAATAATTTTTTTTCCTTCATAGTGTACCATGGAGCTAAGTGCTCCTAATCCATACTGTCGACCTTAAAGAGTTTTCCAAGTCTGCTGCAAAGAGAAACTAGCAATAAAACATGTAATGATACATTTTTATTTTCATCTTGATCTTTTCCTTAACTTTTACTCTTTGATTTCTTCATCCTCTTTCATCTTCTATCTTCACCTTCATCTTCTAGCCAACCATTTACCAATAGTCAAATGAAATTATGACTAGTCATACCATTTAATATATACATTGTTCTTATTGCTCCAAGTTTCTTGAACGTTGATCCAAACTATAAATATCAAAGAGGGGGAGGGGGAGAATCAGAGTACCTAAAAAAAAACTCTGATAGGATAGATTTTTAAGATGTAAACCTAGTTTATTTTACAATAGACAAGAAAGAATAAAGAATTAAGACTTAGAACAAAACCAGAACTCAACAAATAACCAGTTGAACCAACTTGAAGAACACAAATGACACTTCAAGGAGAAACTTTAACAAAGTAGAAATATCAGAGCGTAAACCATAATCAAGACATATCATTTGTTCTTAGTGGAAACCCTCAAGATCCAGCTAGATCTCATCATAGGGAAAAAAACATTCTATTCCTTTATTAATCCCAATCCAAATACATCCAGTTTAGCAGCCCTGCTACAAGGAGCTACAACCCCTTAATCCGTACAAGTTCAAAATAGGGTTAATGGTAATATATTTGTCAAAACTTAAAAATATATGACCATTAACCTTTATTACAACAAATGCTCTTCAATATAGTTCCTGGACAAAACAGACTTTGTCCCTTTATTCCTCTTTTACAAATACTTTTCTAGATTTTCAATATTTTCTCCACCATACATTTCTAATTCAATTTAGCACACTTCTTTTCAAAACTTTCTATATGATATATATATACATAAATCATACATATACGATAGAAGTATTTGGTTACAAACTGTAACCATTAACTAATGTTGTTACAAAAGTATTTTGATAACTGATAATCACACATGCCCAGGTTACATCTTAACCAATAAACATAGAGCATGACTTAAGTTTTAAAAAACACACAACCCCAGTAGGGTTTGCAAACTAGTATTGCTCAAATTTTTTTTTCCATCACAAACATTTTGACTTCTGAATCAAGTCAATAATTAGATAACTAAATAAATGTTCTCAACAATATTTAGATAACTAAAATAAAAATCATGAGTTTAGCATTACATACCTGTCATGAAAGAACCCAGGATTTTACCATTTAGTCATCATTGGACCAACCACATTCTAATTTATTAACAATAGATAATAAAAACAAGCTTGGCAACCGCTCAGAGAATCAACCATAGTCGCGGCCAGGGTAAAACCTTCGTAATGAAATAATGATGCATATTTTGCAATGACTTCTTATTTCCTTTATCCAAATGAGTAATGATTTGGAATCCACATAAATGTCACACACACCCTCAAGTTTTAACCCAAGTCAAAATACTAATCATGATCAAAATCCCAAGTCTCTTGCCATGTAATGTCTTTTAAATAAATAATAAACATGTGCCACAGTGAGTCATCAAGGACAAACTTGGTGGAGTCAACAAACTCTCCCTTTGTCCAAGTGATGACAAAACTGTCACCAAGTAATCAAGATTGATTTAAAAAAGATAATCATCAGAACTGTCTTATACTCAAGTACCTTAGCAATGATCAAAGTATGATAAAATAGAACCCCAACCATTTCAAGAATTTAAAATATTTCTCTTCCATGAGTATGTATGTCAATGCTTGTCCATGATACCAATATCAAGTACTTGTAACAAAAAAATCAAACAAATAACTTATCAACTAGTAACAAATCAAATATCTTTTAATGCCAAAAAAAATGGCCAATGGAAGTAAAACCAACTGTAGATCAATATCAAGTGTCTATCTTTTATGAATACCAAAGACTACCAATACCTATACCATATGCTAATCATAACACCATGTCAATACCTATCATCACAGACTGCCAATAGTGCTATACCTCATAATGTTTATTAAAATAGGTCAAAATGCCAACCAATCCCAAAGAGCATAAAAAATGCCAAATCCCTGCAACAACCAATTCCAATGCCAAATGCCAACAACCAATGCTTCAATAGCCAGCCAATGAAAAAAAACTGCCAAAATGATATTGCCAAATGATGATACTGCCAAATGATGATATTGCCAAATGATCAAAAGATACTACCAAATGATGCCAAATAATACTACCAAATATACCAATAACCACAAACAATAATACCAATAACCAATAATACCAAGCATTCTCCCCCTTTTATCATCAAGGACAAGGAGGGTGTGTGTGAGAGCATGGTGAGAAGCTCCCCTATACTGGTGTATTTTTAGGATAAAATGGAGGATTAAGAGAAAACTCCACACCGATCACGTAACCGCATAAATGTATTCTTTGATAAAGCTTTAGTAAAAATGTCTGCAACTTGTGCATAGGAGGAAACAAGAACTAGAATCACTTCATTGCAGCACATGATCATGTAAGAATTGCAATTTAAGTGCAACATGTTTGGGTACGTGAATGCATTATAGGATTTTTTGAAATTTGAATTGCACTAGTGATGTCATAGAATATAGTCATAGGTTTTCATACCACAACATCCAAATCAGCCAAGTGATAAGATATCCAAAGAATTTGAGTACAACAAGTTGTGGCAGTAATGTACTCAGATTCAACTGTGGACAAAGTGGCATATTCTTGCTTCTTTCTATGCCAAGCAACCAGTCAGTCACCAAGGAAGAAAGTTGCCTCCACTAGTACTACATCGATCATCAACACAGCCTCCCCAATCAGCATGAATATATCCTATTAACACAAGATCACCATGTTTTGGAGACCATAAACCAAAGTCTAGGGTACATTGGATATATCTACAAATTCATGTTACAACATTTAGGTGGGATTGTCTAGGGGCAAACTGATAGCGTGAGACCAAACAAACTACTTGCATTAAGTCAGGTCTAGAAGTAGTAAGATAGAGAAGGCTTCCTGTAATGCCTTGCAAGGGAGCCCAAGAGAACTTAACCCTAACATGCATCTAAGTTTGCAGAATATTTTTTTATAAAAAGGGTAACATACAAGATAAACATCAATGCGGAAGCAATTACCATTTACTCACATTAATACAAACAACCAACACAGGTTAAGACTCTCATAGGTTCCGCGATGAAGATTATGTTAACATTAATAATTAATTAATATTAGGAACAATTACAAACTCAAATAAAAAAATGAAGGAAAAAAGAAACATCATAAAGAAGATAACAAAAATACAACTGGTACCATAAGGTATCCATAATAACGTACATCTACTGCACATGTCGCAGGGTATGTCATACAATAACTGAAAGAAGTACAACATAATATCTCTGAATCACTGATACAATGATACAAGAAACATGATCACAAAGAGGAAGAAGAAGAGGAAGAATGAAACTCCAATAATGAAGATCAAGAAGGAACAACTGCTACAAGGATCATCCAGCACTGGTACATGAACGTCAAAATCTCAAATGGTAAAAGAATCACTACAACCTGACCCTCATGAACCTAAATGGTCCACTCCCCACCATGCTAAGGAGATAACAATAGATCCCACTCCGATAACAAACATCAAACAAATCAAGCTAAGGAAAGGATCCTGAAAGCTCTCTAACTCAAGGTGAATAAGTATAATGATATGAAAGTCTCGCTATTCCAGAGGCAACTGACACATGTAGGATAACTAGACTATGCATAGGAAGGTGTCATCATGTACGTCTAACCCTTGAGTTTTGTCCTAGTAATCTCTCTAGATTCTAGCACCCAAGTGACCATACATGATGTCAATGACCTCTCATACTGACGAAGCCATCGAATATGCCAACTCATCCCTTTTAAACGGGGCTAGTCATCTTCTCAACACCATCTTATTCTATACTAGCACTAATGCTTGAGTGAGGACTACATCTTATTAGGTTCATTTTAAAATCTCTCAATGTTATATTAAGTTATCACTTGATTAAGATACTTAACAATAAGTGATCTTGGCAGCCACTTGTGGGCCCCGACGCTTATTGCAAGCCACCTCCTACTACAAATCAAGGTAAACTACATTAGGCTCATAGATCTCACATAGATTAAATCAGGTACACAACTAGGTAATCCCAAATTTAGTTTCACATACAAGAACTAGAAACGATTACAAAGGCACCAAAAACAAAATACAAAACATCATGAGCCTATAAGGTCAAGTCAGGGTATAATCAAATCTCCTACACATATCAAAACAATACACTGAAAACATGAACAACTTACACATACCCTGGCCTCTGTCTTCCCCCTAGGTCTTCTAGTATCCCAAAAATTCAACAAGCAAAAGAAGACACTCTAGGCACAAAGAAGACACATTTGCACCATAGAAAATTGAGATCTAATTCTCATAAGAATTTTAATTTCCATATTGAACATAATTGAATCGAAGTATATAATAATGTAAATCTACTGAGATAAACTAATCATAAATAGTAATACAATGCCATAATGAATAACATTCCCTGTATTCATCCTATAGGTTCAACAAAACAAAAACACCCAATTTCAGTATAAACATAACACTTGTATAACACAGGTTGCCAATAGGAAAAATAATTGAGCCTATTTCATTATGTTAAGATGTATTTACCTAAATCAATATATATATATATATATATATATATATATATATATAATATATATATATATATTATATATATATATATATATATATATATATATATATATATATATATATATATATATATATATATATATATATATATATATATATATATATATATATATATATATATATATATATATATATATATATATATATATATATATATATATATATAAGTTACATTTTAAAATGAGAAGAAAACCTGACCTAATCACGTTAACCCAAGTAAAGTAATTGAAACAACTTTATGATAGAATTACCTAATATAATTATGTTAGTACAACAAAATAATCATAATTCCCTTAATTAAACTAATCCAAAACATCTAAAGTACTTAAAACTAGTGAAGGATATAAATATTTAATCAATATACATATCAATTATATAATAATATAATCCTAAATTAATAATAATTATTAATTAATTAAAATAAGATATAATACCAAAAAAAGAATTAATATAAATTAATTTAGAATTTAAATTAATCTATATTAAAAATAACCAAATGTAACAAATGCCCCAAATTAAAAATATACAATAACCTATAACATAGACAAAAATTCCCTTAAATTAACAAAATAACCATTAATTCTAAAAGGATCAAATCTAAATAACAAAAAAAATTAGCATTTAATAAAATAGTTGATTCAACAAAAGTTACAAATTTAAAATGAAATAAAAATTTAAACAATATTCAAAAAAATTGAAACATGCAAAGAAGGGGTCCGGGCCCTGCACGGTACCTTGCGGGGTACTGACGTGCATCAGTACCCTGTGGTACTACCGTATGACAACCCCCTAAGGGACTATCGTGCGTCAGTACCATGCAGGTACTATAGACATCACAACCTATTAGGGTCTGCCAAGAGGGTGTGGGGGGTACAGTCCCCCCTCGCTTTATATATATTTTAATATTTTTTTTTAAAGTTCTTTTTAAAAAAAAAAAACTTAATTGATTTCCATTTGAAAAAAAATTTATTTAAATTTATAAATATCTAACATAGTAAAGGAAACCAATATATATATATATATATATATATATATATATATATATATATATATATATATATATATATATATATATATATATATATATATATATATATATATATATATATATATATATATTTATTGGTTTCCTTTACTATGTTAGATATTTATAAATTTAAATAAATTTTTTTTAAAATGGAAATCAATTAAGTTTTTTTTTTTTAAAAAGAACTTTAAAAAAAATATTAAAATATATATCTTTTTAAAAAAAAAAAACTTAATTGATTTCCATTTTTAAAAAAATTTATTTAAATTTATAAATATCTAACATAGTAAAGGAAACCAATAAATATATATATATATATATATATATATATATATATATATATATATATATATATATATATATATATATATATATATATATATATATATATATATATATATATAATATATATATATATATATATATATATATATATATATATATATATATATATACACACACACACACACACACACACAATATATATTTATATTTAAATATAGATACATTCACAAATTTTTTTACAAAATTAATTTTTTTGAAAACGTGAATATATGTTTATACATTTCCTCGAGTAACAGATCTAGAAAATAATCATTAGCCCATCCACACCTATTTCCTTGATCTGATTAAATTCAATTTAATCTTCTAATGAAATTGAAACCCTAATCACATCTAATTTGATTTCAAAAGCAGTGGATGCATGCAGCATGGCTTTCTATAAATCCATCTCTAGAATATGATGAGAGAGCAAGAAGAAAAATACACAGGTAGAGATCAAGATAGACAATCACATATAGGCACAAAGAATATAGTCCTTTCCAATTGAAAAACACCATAATAATAATAAAATATCAAACCCTACCTCGAACATTGAAGAAAAATATTTGAACGATGACCAGATCTGAAGACAAAAACCCAAAACTTGCAAAGCTTTCCAAAATTGAGTTCCCATCCAAACACCTTTAACTTGACTGCCCCCAAATTTTCCTCCAAAACCTCTCTAATCTTCCAAATGAATGTCAATCTCCCTAATAGGGATTCAATTCCCCATTTCATGCAACCCCAAAGATAACTCAATAGCTAACTTCCACTGCAACTCCAAATCAAAAAATTGAAAGAAAAATAAAATAAAATAATTTAAAATAACTTTATATGCACAACTCAACTGACTTTTCGAAATAGGTTGTTAACTTTTGAGAATAATTTAATTTCAATAATGCACATGTTATAATTTAAATATGTATTTAAATAGATTAAACATTTAAAACATCCTAAAACCATGCAATTAAATATTTAATTATTTAATAATGCTCTCAAACATAATTAACTCTAAAATACAAATAAATAATCAATTAAATGTAACTAATCAAATATTTGACTTTAATTAAGTGCTTGGCCAAACAATAGTATCAGAAACCTAGAGCAATGGACTGCCTATTTTAGGATTGGACACCCAAATGATTCCTAAATGCATTATTTGGTCTCATTTAATTATCGACCAGGGATGTAAATTTGGAATGGTATCTGCAAAGTATATGCTTCAAACCTCCTCTTCTAAGCCTATCTAAGAAATTCAATTGCTTATGCTTTAGGAAAACTATACTAAAATTGGTAAGCAAATGTATTCTAATCAAAGCAAGAAATCACAGTTAGGAACTACTCTAACTGTCTGTACTGCAAGAATAGGCTATTGATTCTGATATCAATAGCTATAGGAACAACAGAGTTCTAAAACAATATAAATGATAGGAAAATGAATTTCTACACTAATAGAATGATTCACTCATCAAGTGGGCCCCCTTGAATGAGTGAATGAGAAGTAAAATCAAGATTAAAGTTGCAAACTTGAACTAAACATTCTATTCATCCATAAAATGATTACACTTGATTGAAATAGTATGCAAAAGTTTCTATTTAAAACTAGTTTGTTTGACTAACTCCAAAAGAGTCACAACAGTCGATTATTTAAAAGGAAGCTACAACTAACTTCTAAATCTATGATCACTTCATAATTGGGGATTGGTTACAACTCATAAAGTTTCATAACAGAAACATTATTGACTATAAACATTCCCCAGAATATAGCGCACACTAGATCTATGCATTGCATGCAACCAAAAGTATTGAGTTGCTTGCAGAGATTTTGCAATCTACGGTTGGCTTTGATGAATCCCATTCCAGTATGCTGGTCTTTGAATATCCATGGTCAACTCCTGTAAAACAATCAATGTGCACATATCCAACCATATACATATATATCCACATCATCAATATTAGGAAAAGGTGTAAGTCTTAATTATCACTCTTTCAAATCCTATGGCTACAGGATGTAACTACCCAAAACATAGCTTAGGAGAGAAAACATATATTAACATGTATAACTATTATATTCACCATTCCTATCTATGAATTTAAGCAGATATTATGTCTTTAGAAGTATCCATATTCCCAGGTTATGTTCACACACACATATATAACATATAAATAGAAACCATAAGTTCATATTCTTAAAACCATAAATTCATGTCTATGTGCAATCAACTTGTTCTAGAAAGAGGATAAAAAGTAGTGAAAAAGATGGCTATTTAGGAGTCCATCATTCCCCCCAACTGAACTATTGCTGGTCTCCAGAAATCATAAAGTTCTGAATCTTGGCACGGACCCTCAAATCACTAGTTGTTCTTTGTCGAGACTCATCATGAACATAATCAAAGTATCCATGAGTCTCTTTGAATTTTTCCCAATGCAGAACTTCAGAGGCCATGTCATAATCTGCTGCACTATCATTCATTTCTAGCAATGGCTGAAGGAAGAGTGGAGGTTGAAACCTTAATGGAAACCAATGGTTAAGGAGTGTCCTTCCCAATATAATGTACCATGAAGCCCTTCTTGTGGTAAGGGTTAGATTCTATGGTGAATGAGGTTCCATTTTCTTTAGATCCTATGACAACCTTATCCACCTCTGCCTAGAGGCATTAATTGCTATAGCAACATCTCGTGAGGAATGCTGGTCCCAGTCTGCAAAGGATTGTTCTCTCACTAGATAGATCTTATTGGCTCCACTAGTGTTTTCTGTGATAGAAAGCCAATCAAAATATGTCTACCTGGAGTGTTGAACTTTAAGGCCTCATCATCAAAGGAGCTGACATTTCTTTGTCTTTGTATGACACAACTTGATGTTCTCTACTTATCTCGTTCTACATCCATGACATAACTACTCTTAACTGTACATCCCCTACATAGAGGGAGTGAATTCCACTCTGTGTCATCAGGTACTGCCAAGTTATGCAAGTACAATTCACACAATAGGTTTTTCAGAGTCATTGGGGCAGACTGAAAGGCATAGTAAAATTCATGGGGAGTTGATATGGATGGATTAAGGCCTTCTACAATTCTTGTTAATTTGAAATTATCAAGTTGCTCTTGAAGGAATATTGCATACACCGGTGAGGGTGATCTGCATTCCATTAGATGTGGAATTAACCCTGTAATCTGATCAATCCTCCATTTCAATATCTCAATCTCATTTGATTTCTACTCCAACTAAGAATTCTACTCACTAATGACTCATTTCAATTTTTCCTTTTCTAAATTCCATTGTGTCTTTTCCCATAGCAACTGCTAGTATAAATTGATCCCTGCAGCAAGGGGTGTAGATAAATTTGGTGGGGGTAAAGGTTCTTGATTGAGTATGTCCACCCATTCAGATGAAAATTGAGGAGTTTTAATTGTTTTCTTTGGTGCAGAGGACTTCCCCTTCCATAAAACAATTGCCTTTATTACATTGGTTTCCTCACTAACATTGGCTGCCACTTTACCTAGCATTTCTAACTTATCCTGATTTCTCTAATAGGGTACTTCTTCAATAATTTCAGTTCCAAAGTCAAGAATTTCTTCTAAATTCATACTAGTGTCCTGCTCGGAAATATTATCTTCAAATTCCTCTGTGCCCTTAGAGTCCTTGTCACTATCAATTAGAATGTAGTTAACTCCAACTCTAGGATTAACCTCTATTCTAGACTCTGCTCTCTTAATATAGTGTCAATGGCTGCAGGTTGATGAAACAATTCCTTAGAAGAGGAATTTTTGAAAGACTTATTTTCTACTGATTCATAAGACTAAACATTAATAATAGGAATAGAAGCTTCAACATCTTTCTCAGAAATCCTTCTACTTCTTCTCTTAGGGGGTATGGATGAGCTCGAAGGACTCTTCCATTTCTTTTTCTTAATCACTACATCCTCTGCCACTACTTCAGGAGGGTTTTCAGAATGCTCTTCATGAGGGTTCTCAAAATTCTCTTTAGGAGGGAATTCAGGATTCTCTTCCCTAGGGTTCTTAGAATTCTCTGTAGGAGGGAATTCAAGATTCTCTTCCCTAGGGGAATGTTAGAGTTTCTTCCATATTATCAGGATTATCACCAGACTGAGGTTCTAATGTTTCCTCTTCTGGTTCCATTATTTTACCCTTACCCTTCATAGATACAGACCTTGTCCTTACGGATGGTGAAGACTCAGGAATATTAGGAGTTTGTGTACTTTTGTTTTTCTTCCTCTGAGAAGTAGAGGCTCCAACATTGAAAATTCTTTTTCGAGGTGACCTAGAAATGTAAGGAGAGGCTTCAGGATCATTCTCAATTCTTTGAACAATTTTACGAACCCCCAGAAGATGTTTTCTCTCTCTGACCACACCATGACCTCTAGGGCCGACTATACTAGGCTCAACCTTGTTCATTTACAAAAATTCCTCCCATGTCCCAACCTTTTGTCTATTCAACTCCCTTTCTATAATTAATTTTATTAAGCAATGGTGTGAAATAAACTGGTTGCTTCTGACTGGACTAATAATGCTGTTTTTTCACATATTAAATAAGAACCTGGGAAGATTTACTGGTCTATTATCATGTCAGAGATGACTGAGAATTTTGAAGTGCAAAGCATGCAGGTATTTTGTAGCATCCCTCGTAGGTGAAGTATTGAATAACAAATGCGGCTAGCTGCCATGAACTCCAGAGGCAAAGATAATCACCAAGTTCCTTGCTTCCTATCAACATCTAACTGAAGATCATCATGCAAAGTGAACTATGCTCTCGCTGAACGTAGGTTGAAATCTTTCACCCATTGTTCACCTTCCTGAGGTAAACTAGTCACTTCAGCTACTACATTTTTTGTGAACTCAATTTTCAAGCTTTTAACTTCTGTAAACCCATCTTTCAAGGTGGACACAAATTGAAAAGCAACTTCCTCGTTAAACCCTTTAAGGCTTAAACAATAATCAAGCCATCCTCTCCTTCTAAACATTTCATAGGTGGGTACATCATTTAATAAAACCCTGTGATCCACTGGTTCATGCCTTTGAAGGTCACCTCCCATTACTACTCTCAAACAATTTTTGAATACGTAGAACTACAATTCTTGTAGAGTTCAACAATGGAAAGTCACAGACCTCAATGTATTACAGAACAAAATGTTGCAGAAGAAAAGATGATGTACAAACTACAACTTGATTCATAAAATTAAATATTTGTTTGCACAAAATCTAATGATATGAGTTTTACATAACATCTCATAAAAGCTTGTGCATGTCAGGTTGCCACCCTGAAACACATTGCAGCATATCATTAGAAATCATGATCATATTTTAATATCTTTAATTTGCTTTAAATGTGATGATGCAATCACAAAAGGATAGGTCATCAAGTCATGTCATAGACATAATTCAAAGACATGATCTTTAATTTTACATGCTAATTTGAGATTTTGAAAATAGAATAATTCCCCCCCCCAACTAAGTAATGGCATGGGTCCCACCAAGATAGGTTAAGGAAGAGTAAAAAATTAAAATGACACAAAATCCTAAAAATTAATGAATAAAATAATATATATACGAGTATATGTGGCACGAACCTGGAAGCGCTACAGGAAGAGTTGTTCAAAAAACTACACCTGCATATGAAGTGATGGGTGGAAAAAGAGAGAAGGTGAGATGAAAACTAATTATGGAGAAACTATTCCACAAGATGTGAAATATTTATTATGGTGTTCTTGAATGGAATCAAGAATCGATAGAATCTTGGGTTGAAGACCTAGATTCTTCGGCTACAGGATCTCTTACTTCAGTTGTGCTTTAGAATTACTTCAAGAACTCATCACGGATAATAGGTTTGTGGTAAAGTTTCAGATGATGCCCATTGACAAGCAATTAAATTGAATAGGATCAATTGTTGAAATTTGCACTGCTCCATTATCAAATACTGATATAATCTAAAAGGCCCAAGCCATCTGGTATGAAATTTCCTGGGTGTGTGTACTAGTATCTGGAATCATATAACAGTGTCCAATTGCCTATAGAAAATTTCTTATCATGAATGAACTTATCATGCCATTTTTTTCCTTTGTTGTTGTATCAAATCTGTATTGTGGAGAGCAGACTTCCTATATTCATCTAGTCCATTTAATTACAGTAACCTATCTTGCTGTGCTTTGGTGATATCTATATCTAGTTCTGAAGTAGTGCGAAGTGTTTTATGCTGGAATTCAATTAGCATAGAGGTGGATTTTCCATATACCAACTCAAAAGGAGTAAACCCTATGGTGGTTTTCCATCTGGTACAGTAAGCCCATATGGCTTCAGGAAGATGGGTAGCCCAATCCTTTTTATGCACAGCTACCATTTTTGTGAGAATGGATTCGATCTCCTGGTTTGTGATTTCCACCTAGCCATTGGCCTAAGGATGGTAGGGTGAAGATTTTCCATGATGCACCATGTATTCCTGCATCAACTCTGTGATAAGGTTAGAGGTGAATTGTTCCCCTTGATTTGTGACAATTTCCCTTGGTACTCCAAATCTAGTGAATATGCATTCATAAAGAAACTCAACAACTTTGTGATCTCTAGCATGCCTCATAGCTTTGGCTTCAACCCCATTTTGTTTCATAATCAGTACATACTAAGATGTAAGACTTCCCATGAGAAGAGGGCTCAATAGGTCCAACGAAGTCAATACCCCCTTTGTCAAAGGGTGTGACAACTACCTGCGGCTGTAGGTGCATTTCATCAATCTTTGTAGGTTGTCCCATACATTGGCACCTGTCACAGTGTCGAGTATGTTTTGCTGCATCCTTATGCAATGTAGGCCAACAATACCCTATTGTCAAAATCTTGTAGGCTGTCCTCTTTGCGGCAAAGTGTCCTCCGCAAGGCTCATCATGGATGCTCGAGGATGTCATAAGTTTCATCCTCTCAAACCACATCACCTTGTGACTTGGTGTGGTCCTATATAAAACATGAAGCCTAAAATCCAAGAGAAGTTAAAGCTCTTTTCAACTAACATACGATGCTATTTAGGAGAAAAGTGAGGTGGCATTCTCCCTGTAGCAAGGTAGTTGGCTAAGTCTACATACCATGGATTAAATGAATCAATAGAAAACAAGTACTCATCAGGGAAACTATCATCAATTATTGCAGGATCATCTGACACTTGTAGTCATGACAAGAAATTGGCCACTACATTAGCCTTTCCTAGTTTATCTATGATCTTTACATCAAACTCCTGCATGAGGAGTAACCAACGTGCTAGTCTACCACTAATGTAGGTTTATTCATTAAGTAATTGATAGCTGAATGATTAGTATAAAAAATACTTCATAGCTTGTGATGTAGTGGCTAAATTTATTAATGCATAAACAACTGCTAACAACTCTTTTTTAGTAATAGTATAATTCAATTCTGCTCCTTGCAAATTTTTACTAATGTCATAAATTGCATGTTTAATAGTACCTTCTTTTTGTCCTAGAACTGTGCCAATAGCATAGTCAGATGCATCTGTGTGGATATGGAATGGAAGCTTCCAATCAGGTCCTCTGAGAATAGGTGTTGTTATTAGCACATCTTTCAACTTCTAGAATGATGCTTCACATTCCTCTGTCCATGGAAATTCAGCTTCTTTCTTCAAACAAATTATATAATGGTGCTACAAGTTGGCTAAAGTCTTTTATGAACCTTCTATAGTAACCAGCATGGCCATGGAAACTTCTGACATCCTTTTGCTTAACTGGTTTGGGGAGTGTGTTGATAACTGCAATTTTTGCAGGGTCAACCCGAACTCCAAAAGATGAAAGGTAGTGTCCTAGGGACTACTCCTTCCTCCATCATCATGTAGCACTTCTCACTGTTAAGAGAGAGATTATAATCTTGACATCTCTTAAGAATCTTTTCCAAGTTTTCTTGTGCTTCTTCAAATGTGGTGCCATGAGCTGTAAAGTCATCCATATAGATTTCAACACAATCAGCAGCTATATCATAGAAAATACCAAGCACTGCTCTTTGGAAAGTAGCAGGAGCATTACATAATCCAATGGCAATACTGAATAAGAAAAGGTTCCCCAAGGACAAGTAAATATTGTTTTGTCCTAGTCTTCTGGTGATATTTGTATCTGATTATACCCACTAAAGCCATCTAGAAATGAAAAGTACTTTTTACCCGCAAGATTGTCAAGTACTTGGTCAATGAAAGGTAGTGGAAAGTGATCCTTCTTAGTGGCTTTATTAAGTTCTCTGTAGTCAACAAAAACTCTCCACTTTCCTCCTTTCTTCGGAACAATTACTAGAGGCGAAACCCAGTGACTGTTAGAAATTGGATAAATGAAACCTGCACTAAGAAGGTTTTGCAACTCGGTCTTAACTATATCTCTTAAAGTGGGGTTAATTCTTCTTTGAGCTTGTCTCACTGGCTTGCATTTTGGGCTTATATATATTCTATGAGTACAGAGTTTCGGATCCAACCCTTTCATGTCAATGTAATCCCATGCAAAGGCTTGTTGACTATCCTGTAAAAGCTTGATAAGACTAGACATCGGGGATTCTGTGAGGTTTTTATTAACATTCAGCTCTTTTCCTAAAGCAATCTCAACTTTCTTGACTGTTTCTAACATCTGAATTTTTTCTATGGATGGAGACTTTATCTCATGAGGTAGCAAGGTATGGAGATAATTAGGTGCTATAGGAAGCTGAGATGTGGGTTGCTTGGGTAGTATTGTTTGAAGGGAACAATTTGGACCATCAAAAGATGACTCTTTTGAACCATATTGGTTGGTAAGGATTGCTACCAGTATATCATCTTCTTCTTGCGATACCATGAATGGATTTCTATCAATGACCATGAGTTTTTTCATAGAGCTTACTTCAAGGGCAGCATCTCCTAAGTTTGGCCAGACAATTTGATCAAGTTCACTTTGGGGTTTTGCAAGAGAATACTGAGTTAACTTCTTGGTATTTATTCCATCTGATATGGTCATTTTCCTTGAATGACATGCAATGCAAGCATCAAACCATGGCTAACCAAGGCCATTCTAGGATTAGTGGATATCCTCCTAGGGTGGCTTTTGGTGACAAGATTATAAAATCAGAAGGGTAGTCTAAGGAATCCAAAGTAACAATAATATCCTCCACCATACCATTGGGCTTATCTGCTCTAAAAGGGCTGCCCAATATTCTTTCCCCCTCAAGGTTACCCAGCCTTCCCAAGGATGAGTGCACCTTGAAAAATCCCTTAACATCACAATATAACTCAACACTAAAATAAACACAATATTTTGCATCACAAAATAAGATACTACACTTGCAAACCTCCATGGAAACCCATGGAGTTGAAAATAAATTACATATAACTCCACTAAACTACCTAAAGATTTCACATATATGAAACATGAATATGCTACTAGTTCTAGAGTATATCCAACCTTAAGTCCAAAGCTGAAAAGATGGAACTATGAAGTTTTATCCTCCTTAAGCCCTTCCTTCCTTATCCAATTCTAGTGGTCTCTAAGAGTAGAGAGTGGGTGATCAACCTACTTTCCTCTTACCATCTCCTTAAGAAAAATCAAGCCAATAAATATCTAAGTCTAGCATTAATGAGGAAGTCTCTAGACCTCTTCCCTTCCTTCCTAAGTCAAGGTCCTAATAAATGACCTTAATGGCTCACATAGGAAGGGTTGAATACATTGCCCAAAATTCTCAAACTCTTCAATTTTTGCCACTTTGAAGAGGAGATATTTTAGGGGTGTCATAAATGAGTCCCAATGCTCTTAATAATGGATTGAAAATGACCCCTAACCCTAAAGGTATCAAGTGGGGTGGTCATAACTAATCCTAAACTCCTTCTAGAATCCTATTAGGTCCTCCTAAACTCCACTAGAAGTTTGCATCCGAAAATCAACTAATGAATAGGTCTCCGTAGATACATTTTACTAGTCATTGCCAAGACATAAGGACATAGGTGTCAAGTGACACACATAAATTAAATTAGGCATGACTTATTTAACATTTCACAAAACTAATTTAAATACAACCATACAATTTTACTTTCATGAATTAAACACATTACAACGAGGTCTATGTCTCTTCCTAGACATGACTTTAGGATCACATAAGATATACATAGGTTAGTGTTTGAAACCCAAAATTTATTACCATGGTTAACTACCTACACACTCATTGCACACATTAGTAGGTCCAATAAAATCCACATATAAACATAATATAATATGTAATATAACACACACAAACCACTTCCTACCGCTTCATTATACATTGGTAAAACAATATCTACATTTTGATATATCCTAACTTGTATATCTCACACAATGCATCATAAACTAAACCATAAAGATTAACTACATAATTATCCATAGGATATTACCTAAATAGGTTCACATAAACATACTGCTTAATAACATGGTACGAAATCTTTTAGATCTACAAAAATAGCTTATGTTTCAAAGTACTTAAGAGACTCAAATAGTAGCAATTGTAAACATAAATAGTAAACAACTGTGCTAAGCTATGATGGGCTGGGGTAGGCCTTATAGGATTTCTATTTTCTATAGGAAGTGGCGACATAATAGCTTGCTGCTGAGGTGGAGGCATTAGTGCTTGTTGCTGATTAGGTTGATTGGGTCCCCACTGAGGTTGTGGTTGCCAGCTACCTTGAGTGGCCAGTCTGTTGCGGCTGCTATAAGAGTTATACTACTATTGGTATGGGTTAAATGGTGGTTGCTATGGATAGGCTTGGTTATAGTATGGCTGTTGATTAGACTAGTTATGATTCCAATTCTGACCCTGAGGAGTAGAATTTTGGGGGTTTTGGTTTGGCCAATAGCTATTATTATTATAACCAAAATATTCAGTGGGTTTGGAGGCATACCTTGTCTCTAAGACCCATGGACACCTTTGAGCAATGTAGAAAACTTCTCCATTCTCCTCATCTATGGCTTTGAACTTGGTGGGCATTGGGATAACATCCACAGATGCAACCGCCTTACATTTTCAGTTTCTCTTCTTCTCTCTGCAATGAGAATAGAACTAAACAAGCACAACATTTACCTCTTCCTTCTTCCTCCTTGCTTGCATACTATCCAGCTAAGTGGAAACATCATTAATGATGTCTTTCTTGAAGTCAGATAGCAGGTTAGACAACTCCACTTTAGATACTCCTGAACCACCATTGGAATTATTGGTAGGTCTCTAAGTCCCCTACCCTTCTTCAAAGTGGCCCTTGAATAATTTTGACATATATTCTTTATGTCAACCCAACCTTTTTGTGTGATATCTCCTCCTGCCATTAGGTCTAGATCCTCAATACTTCCATCATTCACACCTTTTAGGAAGAGCTATTTTTGAGATGCCTCATTTAGTTGGTGCTATGAATTACGCTACAAGTTGAACATAAATCTAGATACATAATCCTCCACTATTTCATCCTCCTTTTGAGACATTTTGAAAATGTCACCACCTTTCAAATCTTGACCTCTATAGTACTCTTTGTACTTTGTAAGAAACATTGTGCGTATGGCATTCCAATCTGCTACAACATTGGCACCTAACCCCATGAACCATCTCAAAGCAGCTTCTTTTGGAGTTGATGAAAACAACTTCAGCTTGTGGGCATTAGTGGTATAGTCATAACTCTGGCAAAGAATATCAAATTCAAAGAGGAAGGTCTCAGGGTCCTCTATAAGGAGGCCATAAAATTTGGGAAGTGTAGCAGTAGGTATATTTTTCAAATTTTGGTTGCCTTACTGTTCAGGTATAGGAAAAGGAAAGGGAACCTGAGTAGCCATTTTGGGAGGAGGACCTTGTGGTGGTGGCTAATATACAACAAGAGCAAGCAGATTGTCTCGATATTCAAGTTCAGCAAATAGGTCATTTAATGCAGTGATTCCTCAGATGATGAAGAGGATATGTGTTCCTGAGCATCAGCAAATGGATTTTCAAAGGGTTCTTCTTCTTCATTTTTACTTTGTGGCCCTTCAACTTGAGGATTAAATAAATCAAATGGCTCTCCTTGGTAGTTACAAGGAAGAAATCTCCCAAGGTGATCTCTCCTTCTATGCATAAAAATGCTTACTTAAGTACTAGATTAAAACCAAGACTGCAACTACAAGGATTAGTTTGAATTAACACCATCCTCGAAAATGACACCAAAAATGCTCGACCAAACAATAGTATTAGAAACCTAGAGCAATGGACTACCTATTTTAGGATTGGACACCCCAAATGATTCCTAAATGCATTTTTTGGTCTCATTTAATTATCGACTAGGGATGTAAACTTGGAATGGTATCTGCAAACTATATGCTTCAAACCTCCTCTTCTAAGTCTAAGGAATTCAAATGCTTATGCTTCAGGAAAAGTATAGTAAAAATGGTAAGCAAATGTATTCTAATCAAAGCAGGAAATCACAGTTAGGAACTACTCTAACTATCTGTGTTGTAGGAACATGCTACTAATTCTGATATCAGTAGCTGTAGGAACAACAAAGTTCTAAAACATATAAATGAACAGGAAAATGACTTCTACACTAACAAAATGATTTCACTCATCAAGTGGGCCCCCTTGAATGGGTGAATGAGAAGTACAATCAAGATGAAAGTTGCAAACTTGAACTGAACATTCCTTTTCATCCATAAAATGATTACACTTGATTGAAACATTATGCAAAAGTTCTATTAAAAACCAGTTTGTTCGACTAACTCCAAAAGAGTCACAACAGTCGATTATTTAAAAGGAAGCTACAAACTAACTTCTAAATCTACGATCACTTCATAATTGAGGGTCGGTTACAACCCATAAATTTTCATAACAGAAACATTATTGACTATAAACATTCCTAGAATATAGCGCACACTAAATCTATGCATCTGCATCGCAACAGAAAGTATTGACTTGCTTGTGAAGATTCTGCAATCTATGGTTGGCTTTGATGACTCCCGTGCCAATATGCTAGTCTTTGAATATCCACGGTCAACTCCTACAAAACAATCAATGTGCACATATCCAACCATATACATATATATCCACATCTTCAATATTAGGAAAAGTTGTAAGTCTTAATTATCACTCTTGTAAATCCTATGGCTACAGGAGGTAACTACCCAGAACATAGCTTAGGAGAGAAAACATCTATTAACATGTATAACTATTATATTCACCATTCCTATCCATGAATTTAAGAAGATATTATGTCTTTAGAAGTATCCATATTTCCAACTTATGTTCACACACACATATATAACATATACATAGAAACCATAAATTCATATGCTTAAAACCATAAATTCATGTCTATGTATAATCAACTTGTTCTAGAAAGAGGATAAAAGTAGTGAAAAAGATGGCTATTTAGGAGCCCATCATTAAGTTTTCTCAATAACTTAGGAATATAATTAATATTAAATTTTAACTATAATCATAAACCTATAAATCATAGAAAATGACCCATAAAAGCAACAAATCAACTAAAGCCAATTGAGATGAAATCCAACAAAATAAAACCAAGCAACACCAAAAAGCAATCATGAATTCCTGTCACCTAGTCATATTCGGGTAGGGTAGTCAAATTGATTCTTGTCCAATCCTAGGACAAATGTGGTTAGGTTAGGGTTTTGGATCTATGTTATCTCCCCTCTCTTACCATTTGAAATATTGTGATAGGGCACACTCATCCTGACAATTTAGGAAAGTCGACGCTCGGTACCTGCAATCTTGCATACAAAACCCGCACGTGTATATATATATATATATATATATATATATATATATATATATATATATATATATATATATATATATATATATATATATATATATATATATATATATATATATATATATATATATATATATATATATTGATAACAGACAATGGTGGGGATTGGTTGATCATGTGGATCTCGCAAGCAAGTAGCTATGACTCCATCCCTCAACCACATCAGGCATGTCAAATAGAAATATAAAACAAACACATCAACCATACACATGCAAGTATGGGGTTAGTAAAACCATAAGCATCAATGATTCCTAACATATAATCTATCATCCTAAAGTAATCCTAACATTTATAAAATTGGACTAGGAGTGGGGTACTACATCCACCCCCCTAGGATTAGGATTACTCCTGGAAGCCTATAAACAGATGAGGATATATATCCCCCAAGCATGAAGCATTTACTAAAACAAAACACAACGTCTGAAGACAAGCCATAGAATAAGAACATGGTATATCGTGATTAACAACAATGTAATTCTAGTTTAGGAACAAACCAAAAATCACATTGATCAATCATTCATTAATAATTCAAAAAGATGTAAACTTTAATTCATTCATTATCGTAGAAAACATCTAGGATCAATTACATAAAACACACATTCGCATCTATATCAAATATAAGTTGAGAAGTTCATGAAAGTCTATCTAGTTAATGTAGCACTAACACAAACATATAGGATACACAATGATTCTAATTTCACATAGCATCCATAGTACCATCTCCACGATGTCCTCTCTTATACATACTATCAAAGGTTCATGATGAACATGATAGAAACAACACTTATCACATAACAAGGCCAATGATAAAAAACATTTGGAGTATCCACCATAAATCTCAAAAAGGTAAAACTCATGAGGGGGAATCATCAGTCCAACATTAAATGACAAGAGCACTCAATTTTCAACAATAAATTAAGTGTGACTGGTGTCACAAAATAGATAACGAAAAGAGACTTAGGTGGACTAATCCAATCATAAGAAAGTTCAAAATTTCAATGCTAGCCCATACGCCACATGGACAATTCATCAATCAACCAAAAATAAATCATTATCATAAAACATTCACATACAAGGTGACTACGGGTAGCCACGCTCAAGGGAGTAATCGCTTCATGACATCCAAAGGTACTTCACCCTAGATGCACTAGAGACGGTAACCATACACAATAAATAGTCCAATCTCCTATGACAATCACTAGGCAAGTGATATCCCAAACACATTTAAGAGAAGCAAGAACATAAATGTTTAGATGTAATTTAATGGTTATCAAAGACAAATGAGTTATATGTCTAAGTTTGGTTTCAAGTTTTGACAATTTAGGCATCTAATGGGCACAAAACTTTCCAAAGTTCCCAGTGTAGAGCTCGGTGCTCTGATACAAAGTGTAATGCCCCACCAGGGAACCGAGGAGCACTTAACCCTAACATGCATCTGAGTTTGCAGAAAAATTTCTTTTATAAAAAGTTAACAAACAAGATAAACATCAATGCGACAGAAATTACCATTTACTCACATTAATACAAACAACCAACACAGGTTACAAATCTCATGGGTTACTCGATGAAGATTATGTTAACATTAATAATTAATTAATATTAGGAACAATTACAAAAATCAAATAAAAAAATGAAGGAAAAAGGAAACATCACAAAGAAGATAACATAAATACAACTGGTACCATAAGGTATCCATAATAACCTACATCCATTGCACATGTCACAAGGTATGTAATACAATAATCAAAAGAAGTACAACATGATATCTCTGAATCACTAATACAATGATACAAGAAACATGATCACAAAGAGGAGGAAGAAGAAGAAGAACACAACTCCAATAATGAAGATCAAGAAGGAACAACTGCTACAGGGATCATCCAACACCGGTACATGAACATCAGAATCTCAAATGGTAAAAGACTCACTACTTCTCGACCTCATGAACCTAAATGGTCCACTCCCACCATGCTGAGAAGATAACAATAGATCCTACTTAGATAAAAAAACATCAAACAAATCAAGCTAAGGAAAGGATCCTGAAAGCTCTCTAACTCAAGGTGAATAAGTATAATGATATGAAAGACTCACTATTCCAAAGGCAACCGACACATGTAGGATAAATAAACTATGCATAAGAAGGTGTCATCATGTACGTCTAACCCTTGAGTTTTGTCCTGGTAATCTCTCTGGATGCCGACATCCAAGTGACCATACATGGTGTCAATGACCTCTCATACTCATGAATCCATTGGCTATGCCAACTCATCCTTTTAAAGGGGGCTAGTCAACTTCTCAACACCATCTTAGTCTGTACTAGCACTAATGCTTGGGTGAGGACCACATCTTATTTGGTTCATTTTAAAATCTCTCAATGTTATATTAAGTTATCACTTGATTAAGATACTTAACAATAAGTGATCTTGGTAGCCACTTGTGGGCCCCTGGGCTTATTGCAAAGCCACCTCCTACTACAAATCTAGGTAATCTACCTTAGCCTCACAGATCTCACATAGATCAAATTAGGTACACAACCACGTAATCCGAAATCTAGTTTCACATACAAGAAGTAGAAACAATTACAAAGGCACCAAAAATAGAATACAAAACATCATGAGCCTATAAGGTCAAGTCAGGGTATAATTGAATCTCCTACACATATCAAAATAATACACTGAAAAAATGAACAACTGACACATACCCCGGCCTCTGTCTTCCCCCTAGGTCTTCTAGTATCCTGAAAATTCGACAAGCAAAAGAAGACACTCCAGGCACGAAGAAGACACACTTGCACCATAGAAAACTTAAATCTAATTCTCATAAGCATTTTAATTTCCATATTGAACATAATTGAATCAAAGTATAGAATAATGTAAATCTACTGAGATAAACTAATTATAAACATTAATACAATGCCATAATGAAAGAACATTCCCTATATTCATCCTATAGGTTCAACAGAACAAAAACACCCAATTTCAGTATAAATATAACACTTGTATAATACAGGTTGCCAATAGGAAAATAAGAAGAAAACCTGACCTAATCACGTTAACCCAAGTAAAGTAATTGAAACAACTTTATGATAGAATTTCCTAATATAATAATTTAGTACACAAAAATATCATAATTCCCTTGATTAAACTAAATCCAAAACATCTAAATTAATTAAAACCAGTGAAGGATATAAATATTTAATCAATATAAATATCAATTATATAATAATATAATCCTAAATTAATAATAATAATTATTAATTAAATAAAAATCAGATATAATACCAAAAAGGGAAT
>BSBK01010247.1:62500-76197 GCA_027943335.1 Chamaecyparis obtusa | reverse complement strand
GATTGAGATATAGAATGTGTAAAAGAAGGATATATGATATTGTAAGAGGATATGTGAATTGAGCAGATCTGATACTGAGATCTGGAAAAGTAGTTGGTGCAGTTTTGACATAGACAAAGGAGTGAAGATAAGTTGTTATCACTAATTTTTTGTATTATTTTGTTCGAATAATATAGAGATTAGTTGGACAGTGAGTTCAGTGATCTTTTTGTTAAAGTTGTTTGGACAATGGGTCCTTCTGGCTTCTATAACTCTTAACTGGGTTAGAATATTTTAACAGGGATTTAAAGTCTCCCAATAGGGACTGATATGTACTGACTGTATTTCATAGACTCTTAACATGGTCCATCCTCTCACAAGGAATTTTCATATTAGTACATATTTTGTGGGTACCATCCCCACTGGGGTTTACTCTCTGATCAAGAGGTTCCCTAGTTAACATATCTTGTTTCATTGTGTATGTTTATCTTTCTATGGTTACTGTTTACATTGGTTATATGTGATGCAGGGGCATTTAAGGGTACTCAGTGAATCTGCATGGTGGTGGGTTTTTTTGGTTCTGTGGTACTTGGTTGTAGCTTTAATTGACGGTCTTGGTTATTGAAGGAGCTTGATCGCTAAAGGAACTTGTGCTCCATGATTCTTGTGTTTCTCGACGTTTCTTGGCTTGGTCTATTGTTTTGGTTTACCAACTGGAGTTCTTGAGGATTTGGTTGGCCAACTTGGTGCATTTATTTTTGGTATCTTTTTTTGTATTCTCCTATGTAGATCTTGAGGCCGATATGGAGAATTAAATGTTTGGAAGGCTATTTGTGAGCCGACTATTGTTGCATTTAATAATTGTTTGTAATAGGAGATGACTTGGCTTAGGAGTTAATTGTTTCATCTAGCCAACTTGTGGCTGAAGATTAGTATTTAAGGAGTGTTTGGGTAGTTGTTTAGGGATCAGATTTGGGGGAAGATAGAAGCTAGATCTAGATTCTACAAGATCTTCAAGATTAGATTGTTATCTGATAGTTTGTAATAGAAGAGCTAGTGGTCTACATGCTTGGAGACAAGGAGATTGCTTGAAGGCTTGCGGGCTCAAGTTTGGATTTTCCTTAGGGTTTCCATTAGTTACTGATTGTCTTCAGAACTAGACTAGCTAGGATTGGGGCTTGGATCTTATTGATCTTGCAAAACTATTTCTTGATTGTAATTGGCCATAACTCGAAAGGCCCTTACATTTGGGCTTGTTAATAAAAATTCAGTTGAAAACATTGTCTTGTTGAGTAATTCTGCATTGTTGGTGTTTGGCTGCTTGTGAGGATTGTCCTTAATGGGATCCTCCTTACCTATCCTACATCAGGTGGTATTAGAGCTTGAAGATCTTGAGTGTGTAAACTGATCTTTGGTTGAGGTTGTTTGCACTAGGACCTTATTGGTGACTTATTTCTTTGGGTTTTCAAAAATATTGAAGTATGCCTTTGAGAAGATTGGACCCTAGAGCGATTGCAGATCATTGTGATGTTATGGAATCAAAGATTATAGAGAAGGTTAAAGTTGACTCTATATCTAAGATGGAATTGATGAAGAATGACATGATCGCTGAGGTCATGAGAGTTATTACTGGTATGCCAAGGAATCTTGGTACTGATGATGGTTATGAGGAATCTATTGAAGACTTTGAAGCTTCTAGATCTAGTGGTGATAACTAGAGAGATAGATCTGGTGAAGACAAAACTGGTCAGTTACATAGATCTAGAGATTGGTTAAGTACTAGTTATTGAATGGAAGTTTCTACTTTCTCTGGTACTTTTAAACGTGAGGACTTGATTGATTGGATTGGTGAATTGGAAGATTTATTTGAGCTTGAATAAATTGAAGATCCTCTTTGAGTAAGATTGGCACATACTAAGTTGAAAGGACATGTTTCTCTTTGGTGGAAAGAATTACAAAGAGATAGATAAGATGAAGGTGAAATGAAGATTGATTGGTGGAGGTTGATGGTGACTAAATTGAAAGCTAAGTTTATACCTATTGACTATGAGCTTGACTTGTTTAAGAAGTTGCAAAATCTGAAGAAAAATATTTGATTGTGGAAGACTATACCGAGGAGTTCTATAAGTTGACTATTCGGTCTGGACACAAAGAACTTGGTAAACAAAAAGTAGCTTGGTATGTGAATGGTTTGAGATTTAATATTCAGGATGAACTTGGTATACCGAAGATTGATTCATTTGAAGATGCTTATCAGTATGCTCTGAAGGTAGAAGATAAGTTGAAAAGGAGACAACATAGTAATCCTCGAGGGAAGGAAAAGATTAATCACTCGGTGAAGGATAAACTGACTATTGAAGATGAACTGAAACCTATGGAATTGAAAAGGAAGAAAGGTAAGGTTATATTTAAGGGTACTTGTTATAACTATGGGGAAGAAGGACACCATTCTTTTGAGTGTACATAGAAGAAGCTTGGTGGCTGACAAACAGTTGTGGTAAATAAGAACATTCAGAATGAACCTGAAACTGAGAACTTGCTAGTTCGGTGAACACTTCTCAGTACAAAGGAGGAACCTTGTCAGAGGAGTAACTTGTTCAGAACTCAATGCAAGTCTAGAGGTAAAATTTGTGATGTAATTGTTGACAGTAGTAGTACTGACAACCTTGTTGCTGAGGACATGGTTTAGAAACTTGGTTTGAATAGAATGAAACATCCTCATCCTTATATGATTGGCTGGTTGCAAAATGTTCATGCTCTGGAAGTCACAAAATAATGCTTTGTTGATTTTTAGATTGGCCAGTATAAGGATCTTATGTTGTGTGATATTGTGGAGATGAATAGTTGTGATATATTGCTTGGTAGACCTTGGAAATATGATTGTAGAGCTATGTATGATTATGTTAAGAATGTGTTTACTGTAGAGAAGGATGACATGAAGTTTTCCCTAATGCCTTTGTTGGATACAACCCTCGGTAAGAGGAATTTGAGCATTGGTAGCTAAGTTGAGTTGGTGGATCCTGAGAGGAATGATGATCAGTATGGTGAACACACCTATGTGTTGTCAAGGAAAGACTTGAAAAGATAGAGGAAATAGAAGTGGAAGAGTATGCAAGATGAAAAGTTGGAGGAATTATATGTGAAGAACCAGTTTGGGGTTTATGTGTTGAATCTTGGAAGATGTTCTTCTAGCCTATGAGAACATATTTTCAAACTTGGGGTGTCTGATGTAGGGGCATTCTAGGGTACTTGGTGAATTTTCATGGTGGTGGGGTGTTTTAGTTCTGTGGTACTTGGTTGCAACTTTAATTGATGGTCTTGGTTATTGAAGGAGCTCCCTTGCTGAAGGAACTTGTGCTTAGTGATGCCTATGTTTCTTGGCTTGGTCAGTTGTTTCTCTAGCACTTAGTTGTTCTGGTTTATCGACTGAAGTTCTTAAGGATTTGGTTGGTTGACTTGGTGCATTTATTGTTGGTATCTTTTTTTGTATTTCTCCTATGTAGATCTTGAGGATGACATGGAGAATTAAATGTTTGGAAGGCTATTTGTGAGCCAACTTGGCTTAGGAGTTAATTTTTTCATGCAGCCAACTTGTGGATGAAGATTAGTATTTAAGGAGTGTTTGGGTAGTTATTTAGGGATCAAATTTGGGTGAAGATAGAAGCTAGATTTGGATTTTGTGAGATCTTGAAGATCAGATTGTTATCTGATAGTTTGTAATAGCAGAGCTAGTGGATTACATGCTTGGAGACAAGGAGATTTCTTGGAGGCTTGTGGGCTCAAGTTCAAATCCGCTTTAGGGTTTCTATTAGTTGCTGATTGTCTTCAGAATTGGACTATATGGGATTGGGGCTTGGATCTTATTGATCTTGCAAAACTATTTCTTGATTGTAATTGGCCATAACTCGGAATGCCATACAGTCAGGCATGTTAATGAAAATTTAGTTGAAAACATTGACTTGTTGAGTAATTCTATATTGTTGGTGTTTGGCTTCTTGTGAGGACTGTCCTTAATTGGATCTTCCTTACTTGTCCTACATCAATATGGTTGAAATCTAATAATGATATTATAAGTTGTTTTTATCTGATAACTGATTCACCCCCCCCTCTCAGTTATCTTGGTGGACTTTACTTTCTAACATTGGTAACTATTGAGATGGATCACTATGACATGAGCTTGGGTCAAGACTTCTTGAGGCGAGATGAGGTGATCATTTCTCCTTGCTAGAAGTGCATCATGATTTTGGATTTGAGGAAAATGTTCTTTGTTCCAATAATATGTGATGGTGATTTGGTAGAGAGAGTGAACACTTGGAGTCTTGCGAAGGATTTCTTTTCAGTAAGAAGTCATATTTCCTTAGGACTTGAGTGGCATAGATTGAGTTATGTGGATGACTTGGTGCTTCATGATTAGTGTCAGATCTGAGAAGATTCAATATATGGGAGACATGTTCATGAGTAGATCTGAGATGTTCATGACTTGTGGCAATTGCTAGTCTTGATTAGCTTTTGTAGAGGATTATTTATGAGGTATTATAGGATTGTCGATCTGTTAATGCAATGCTTAAGGGAATATTAGACTTGGAGTGATCAGTTAAAGTTTGAAGCTGGAGAGTTTCTTGGGTTCTTTAGCCATAGGGACTCAACTCTTCTTGATTGATCTATTTTTGGATCACCTCTCGTGGTAGTATGGTCTGGGATGTGCTAGCATCAAGGATGTCACCACTACTTTAGTGGGGAAGGATATAATGGGGCTAGACCTTGAGTCATTTTGGTGACTTGATTTTTTGAGTTAGACAACTTGGAGAGGAGCCGAATATTTCTTATTGGATGATTTTTCATGATTCGATGAGGTGATTTGCCTTAGTAGTTTGAATATACAATTAGAAGCATGCAGAATAATTTTGGATCTAGCCGTTAGATGTAAAGTGTTTAGCATCAATGCCCCTACTCTTGGTATTGTCTCCTCTGCTAGAAACACTGCATTAATCTACGCTCGATTTGGACATTCCCTCATAAAGTGATCGGGCTTCCCATACAAAAAGCAGTCTTGGTTTCACTTCTTCTCTCTATCTTCATGAACAGACTCATTATCATCTAACTTTGACTTCTTCCCTTTCCACTTGCCATTTCCTCTATCATCCTTTAGATGAAATCACTTCCCATTGTCATATTTGGCTCCTCCAAACCCCAATGTTGCATCTCCTTTATAGTTGAGCAAGCCATTAGCCACTGTGATTGCCTCGGCCAAAGTCTGCACCTTATTTTTCCTTACTTCCTTGACCGCCCAAGGTTGCAAGTTCTTCATGAAGAGATAGAGCTTCTCAAAATTGTTCAACCTTGTGCATTCCAACTCCAGAACTTAGAATTCCTTCACATACTCTTGAATCATGCTAGTGTGCCTCAGCTGGTTGAACCTCTATCAGACAACCCAATAAGAATTACCAGGTTTGAACTGATCTCGAAGTGCCACCTTCAAATCAGTCCAAGTCTTTGTCGAGCTGACTCAGTTTTTGCATAAGTTTATTTGAGCTCATATGGTGAAGGCGTAGTCCGTACTAGATTATTTTATATTTAAATTTCAACCTCTATTTTAAAATAAAAATAAAATCTTGGTGAAATTTAGTTTTTAATTCATTGTGCAATATACATATATATTGCACAGTGAATTAAAACTAATATATATACGATTTTAAAAAAAATTTAATTGCTAGTGAAATTTTAGTTTTTAATTCACTATGCAATATATATATATACATATATATATGTATATGTATATATATATATATATATATACATATATATATGTATATATATATATATATATATATATATGTATATGTATATGTATATGTATATGTATATATATTTATATATATGTATATATATGTGTGTATATATGTGTGCATATGTATATGAATATGTATATGTATAGGTATATCTATATACATGTATGTATATATATATGTATACATATACATACATGTATATACATATACATATACATCTACATCTACATATACATATACATATACATATACATATACATATACATATACATATACACATACACATACACATACACATACACATACACATATACATACATACATACATACATACATACATACATACATACATACATACATACATACATACATATATATATATATATATATATATATATATATATATATATATATATATAATATATATATATATATATATATATATATATATATATATATATATATATATATATATATATATATATATATATATATATATAGATGTAGGAGCATCCTCGGTGTAAGAGTAACCTTGCATCATCCAAAATATTTTTGGTTTCTTTTCAATAAGGATTATCTTGTGTAGAGCTTCTATTTTTAGAAATTTACTATTTTTAGTAAGTTTTTTGTTTGAGCTCAAAATGGTCTATTTTCTTCCTTGAAGGTTCACTTTGGTCATATCAGCTTGCCAGTAAAGTTTCATTTCCAGATCAAGTCTAGTACACATACATACATACATACATACATACATACATACATACATACATACATACATACATACATACATACATACATACATACATACATACATACATACATACATATATATAATATATATATATATATATATATATATATATATATATATATATATATATATATATATATATATATATATATTTGGAGGAGCATCCTCGGTGTAAGAGTAATCTTGCATCATCCAAAATATTTTTGGTTTCTTCACTTTGGTCATATCATCTTGCCAATAAAGTTTCATTGCCAAATCAAGTCTAGTTTTGAAGATATTGAAATTTTTTGGTATTGACAGTAGGGTACAGAAACTTTGAACTCAGTTTTGAAGGCTTTAGAGGCCACAAATGAGGTTGAAACTTTGGCTAACTAGAGCTTGCGCTAGTCATGCGCTATAAAGCACTTCACATCATTTCTGAAATGAGGTCATAATAGTCAATCGGGTCAACATGTGATGACTTAAGGTCTCCGGAAGTTGGGTCACCTGAAATGGAAGAAAAATGAATTTCCTTCAAAATTTCTTTTAAATTCTAAAAGTTGTTTTGAGTCGACTCTATTGTAATAAAATGAAAAATAAAATAATTCTAAGTTTGGTCAGCCTTAAGGCTAAAATTTATAGAACCTTCCTAGGTGGTAGAAATTTGCCTATATAAGGAAGGCACGTAGTGTTGTCTAGAAAGTACTGGGTAGTTCTGGGTAATAATTCAAAGCTTTGTCCTATACAATATTGTAAGGAAAATGCCCATGTGACTTTGCATATTGTAATTCTAAAATTTGTAATTCCACACTTGTGGAGATAATAAGAAGTCTATTTTCTATTTTTGCAAATTGATGTTATTTCTCTGTTCCTATTATGTGTTTATGGTATTAATAGGAGCACCCTTCATCACACACACACACACACACACACACACACACACACATATATCTTGGGTGTAAGAGAAATCTTACATCTCCCAAAAATATTTTTGGTTTCTTTTCAATAAGGGCTATCTTGTGCAAAGCTTCTATTTATGGAAACTTACTATTTTTAGTAAGTTGGTCATACAAGCTCGGAATGTCTGATTTCATAGGTGGAGGTTCATCTTAGTCATACCATCCTACTAGTTGAGTTTCATTGCTATATCATCTGTATCAGTGAAGTTATTGAGGTTTTTGGGAATGAGCAATTTGTCTGCAACTGTGATTGCTTCAGCTAAGGTCTGCACTCTTTGACACCCTCATCTCATCAGCTGCTTAAGGCTAAAGATTATGCATGAACAGAAATGATTTTTTGAAGTCATTCAACTTTGAGAACTCAATGTCCAGAGCTTGAAATGCTTGCACATACTCATGAAGCTTCCCATTGTGCTTCAACTCATCAAACCTTGCTTGTGTAACCCAATTAGAGTTACCAGGTTAGAACTAATTTTGCAGAGACGCTTTCAGTTGAGCCCAAGTTTTGATAGAATCAATAGGCTTGCCAGCTCTTTCATCCACTAAGTGAGTCTACCACCAAAGCTTTGCACTTCCCATGAAGCACGTCAAGTTAGTAGATTTTATTTTGACCTTAGAAGGTCTTGTAAGTGTATTCCTAGGTGGATTAGACTAGGCTCAATCCAACCTAGATGTTTAAGTTTTTCTAGTAGATAGTGCTAGACTAGGCCTAGGATGGGAAAATGTGTGTAAGTGGGTTTAAAAGTCTTCTAGACTTATCTAAGATTAGAAAAGTGCCTTAAAAGGCATAAATGATGTTCATACATCATTTGGTATGAGTTTGTGGTCATTAAAGTTAGTTTTAAGCAATGATGAAAAAGTTACTATAATATTGTCATGACAACATTTGCATTTTTGGAAAATGTTGCATGCAACATCGACAACTTTGATCCCTTTGAAGTTAAGGGTGGATATTAACTCTTAGTGGCCTAAAAAAATGGAGAATTCATATTTTAGTTAAGATAGGATCCCATTTCCTGAGGCAGTACGGTGTAAGAAGAATTTTGAAGTGAATTGAAGGCACAATATTCTGATTTTCAATAACAGTCGACTTATTTTGAATGCATGAGATAATATATGGATTTAAGTGTGAAAGTTAGTGTTATATTTGTGAAGTAGGGTTAATTCTAAGCAATTTCTATTTAGTAGTGTAGAAGTTTTAAGTTCATTAGTTTAGTCTTTCAAATTGTTTTGTACGTTGTATAGTTGTTGGTGTTGACAGAGTGATTTCGGAAAGAATGGCTCCCCCATAGATTCCAACCATGGAAATATCTAGGGTTTGGATGAATATGTTAGGGGAGAATTTTTATATTGTAAATATGTAGGTAGGAGGCTAGGAGAACTAGATAGCCATTTTTAACATCATGTCCTAGGCGAGACTAGTGTACCCAGCTAGGTGCATGACAATGAAGATTTGGTGAGTAATTGCAGGGGAAAGAGTGAAGGCTCAAATGAGGTATGGTTTCATATAGACCATAGTCATATTGTTACCTAGCAATGAGATTAGGCATTGGCCAATCCATTAAGATAGATTTCTAGGTAGAAATCAATAGACTGCATAAAAATAGCCCTATTAGCCCTATTAGCCATATTAGCCCTATATTCTAGGAACCTAATGTACGGAGGCCCTAGAACCCTAAGACCACCAAAATATTTAAGGTCTACCTAAAGGGTATCTGAATGTGAAGTTAATTTTTGGAGTCATTTGGAATTTTTTAGGAAGAATTGGGAAAAGCATCTTGTTTAGGGCTACTAGTTCAAATAGGCCTATTAAGCCAAGGGCATAGTAGACTTTGAACTTGATGAGAAAAGTCTTTATGTCATATTCAAATGGGATAATTAGGGATACAAATGAATGTTATAATGGAGAATTTACCCCCTACAGCACTTGTGAAGAGTTCATGGTGAATGAGTACTTGGAATCATACAAGGAGTGAAGAGTTTAAACACCCTAATTGGTAGTAATCCTTCAAGGTGAAGCACACGAAGATTAAATCATGGAGTTGAGTTGGAATAGTCTTAGGCCAAGAGAGAAAGGACTACTAAGATCCTAGAAGAGAGTTTAGGATCTTGGGGAAGGTTAGGACAAGTAAAGTCCTAGAGGAGAATTTGTGCAAGCACACCTAGGAGAGTTTCTATCACCTAAACTCGAGTCACCCCTGATTGATTTGGTTAGTGATGTAATAGCTATGAGAAGATAATATAATTTAAATAAAATACAAGTCACACACCATGGAATTGTTGGGAAAGCTTCTTACATTAACATTATGAAGTCTGTTACATAATAGAATGCCAAGCAGCACTGCGTTAAGAAACATAGGTCATCCTATTACAAATGGCTAACATAGAATTAGCCAAGTTACATAAAAAATCTAATCTCTAGCTCAAGTCACAACACAGAACCCAATCTAGATCTACTCTATCATAATAGTTACACCACATCTACAACTTATAGAAGTCTCTAACTTCAACTCTATGGCTATAGCAATCTCTCAACTCTCTTTCGTCTACCTACAAATAATATACTCCCTCCTAAATGAGAAAAGGCTCCACCTTTTATGTAAAATACATGAAATTCTGATCCCTCTCAAAGAGATCCATTGGAAATTCCAATGGTTGAATGCATTAACTATGAATGCCCATTGAGCTGTCATGATATGACCCAGTCATAAGAGCTCTGCTCCTAAACTGAAATGACAGTGGTCAATTCAAATTCAAATGACCATTGCATTAAATGAAAGATCTATTGTGCTGCTCTGACATGACCTTGGCCTTAGCAACCATCGCACCAATAGTGAAATGACCCATCGTCAAATCATTCACCATGTCTATCCAAAGAAAGTCACCCATACTATAATTAATGTAAGTAGTTGAAGTCTTTGGCTCTCATGATGTGGACATCCAAGTCAAGTCCACCATGCATTCGACATGTTCAATGAAAAATCATTCCAAATTGAATCATCTAGATCCAAGTAGGTAGAACAGTAACATCTAACAAGTCATCTGACTCATCTACTAAATCACATCATAAAGTTAAGCTGGAAATATGCCAACTCATCTGACTCAGATTGCTTGAGCTGCCAATCTGACTTGCGTCGCTTGGGTCCAATATATATACACACTATTGTGCATATATATATGCACTATATATATATATCTATATATATGCACATAGTTAGCTTGGTTCGTCAGAGATAGAGAAGTTGCCTTTGTTAGCTTGGAAAAAGATTTGTAGAACAAAGGCTTTTGGGGGAGCCAGGATTAGAGATTGTTCTTTGATGAACATAGCTCTAGGGGCAAAGCTGGTTTGGTAGGTGCATAAATGTGTAGATAAGTTGTGGGTTAAAATCCTCAGAGAAAAATATTTGGACTCAAGGAGTGATGAGAGGATTTTCACAGTTAGAAACCCCCCTTCTGGTTCAACAATTTGAAATTTCTTACCTCTTGCAGGCAAGTCATTACTGATCATATTTTATGGAAGATTGGTAATGGCTTCAAAGCCCACTTTTGGGCCGATTCTTGGAATGGCAACCCTATCCTCAGAGATGAATTTAGATACAGAGATTTGGAGTTGGCCCTTTGTGATTTATGGGGATGGTGAGTTGCTAATTACTTGGTATGGAAGGACACTCCTTTGGGAGGCTCTTAACATTGGAAGGACTTTATGGTGGAGGGTCTTTTGACTCATCAACAACTTTTGCTAAGAGAGATTTTTAGGAATAGGGAGGTTTGTGTTGTGGAGGAGGAGGATTCAGTCTTTTGGTGTGGATCTTTTTCAAGAGAGTACTATGTGAAGCTTGGGTTTAAGTTGTTGGCTTTTGAGGGTGGGGAAAATTTTGAGGCTGTTGATTTATGTTGGAGTAAGGATTGCCTTCCAAAGGCGGGCTCCTTTTCTTGGTTGGTGGTTCAAAGTAGGATTCTTACAGCTGAGAGACAGAAGTGACTGGGTTTTTTGTGGCCCAACTAAGTGTGTGATGTGTGGAAGTCAGGAAGAGATGGTGGATCATCTCCTTTTAAACTACTTGATTACCGAGTAGTGTTGGCGGTTGGTGCAATAGAAGCTTAATTGGCCTCATCCTTGGATGCCAAATTTAAAAGATTTCTTTGGTAGTTGGCCTCATGTTAAAATGAAGTCTATCCTTTCCAGTTTATGGGTCATTAGTCCTTCTATAGTAGTGTGGAAAATTTGAAAAGAAAGAACAAAAGGATTTTTTAGGATCTAGAGGAGCCTTTAGAAAGGCTATTGTGGAGAATTGAGCATGCAATTTCAGAAGCGATGAACTCTGCTCTCATGTGGAAGTCTTCTAGGAGGCTTCTTTTCACAAAAGATGATGGATGTATGTTTTATAGGTGGCGTGATATTAAGTTGGGGTATGCCCAAAGCTTTATAGGGAATGAGGCCAAGGAGAGGGAGAAGGCTATGATGCGATTGAGTGCCCCTTAGCATGGTTGGGTAAAAGCCAACTTTGATGGGGCTGCTAAAGGTAATCCTGAATCTTCTGGGGCTGGGATTATACTTAGAATCTATGATGGTTCTACCTTGGCCTATGGCGCAAAGTTCTTGGGCTAATGGAACTAATAATTTAGTGGAGGTCAAGGTTGCACTTTGGAAGGTGGAGTGTGCCAAAGCTCTGAGAGTCTCCAAATTGCATTTGGAAGGAGACTCTTTGGTGGTTGTGGAAGCTATTAGGCAATGCAAGGTTGGGCTTGACATCTTAGTAATTATGTTAAGCTCATAAACTCTCTTCTTATGGGGTTTGAATATTTTAAGATTAGCCATGTAAGGAGGGAAGGGAATGGGGAGGTAGACATGTTGTCTAAATGTACTGTGTCTTTTGAGCTTGTTGGTGTTCATTCCTTTGAATATTGTGACCGTTCAGATTTTTTAAAGGATTGGTCTCCTTTAAGGAAGTTAGTTACCCACCCATAACTATATTGTTTCTTAGTTACCTTTTGAGTGTGACATTGGCGGTGTGATGTTGGAGTGACGTGGGGTCGTTATGATGTTTTGGAGTGGTGTTTTTTTTCCTTATAGATTGTGTGTTTTTTGGTGGTGTGGGAGATGATGTTGTTGTCCTTAGTTTGGTGGATGGATTTATGTCGGGCATGTGGGCCTTCTTAAAAGATTATCTTTAGTTTTTTCTTCATCCATAGATTGCATGTGAAGGTGACAGTGAAAGGATGGATCTGAATTTCACTTTCAAAACTTTGTTGCAATAGAAGGCGCTCTTTGGCCCTATTGCTACTCAACAACTTAAGCACTTGCTAAGGTGTCCTATGCCTGGTGTGATTAGGGTTGTCTAGCGAACTCTTGGGTCTCTTTTTCAAGAGACCCAACACCACTGGAAGGTAAATGTCAACATTGCGATGATGATAATGGTGTGGGGCTTAGAGCTGAATGATAATGCAGACACAGTTAAATGGGTTGTGAAATCCTTGTTTCCCAAGGAATTGGTGGTTGGTGTTGACTCTCTATTTGAATGGGCTTTCACAGGTTTCAACTTTAACTATAGTGAATGTTTCGAGAACCTAAAGGAGGGGTGGAATAATGGTATTTTCTCCTTTTTATGGTGGCATTCTCACATTGATAAAGTGGCTTACAAGGCACAAATAGTAGGGGAGTGGGAAAATTTGAAGCAAAAAATTTGTGCTTTTGAGAAATATGGGGCTCGAAGAGTTGTGGGTTTCTTCCTTGAGCATCCACGCGGGTGGTGTTCTTCGGTCCCACAATGTAGAGGATGGTGGTGAGGCTTGTAAATCCTTAGTCGGTGTAGTATTCTCTATCTTTTTTTTGTTTCCTTTTGGTGGCACTTGTAATGTTGATGGTGTATGTGACACATCCTTTAGCGTTGGGTTTTTTTGTTAATATGCTCTTGGCTTGGTGGATGATGGCAGGTTTTTGGTTATGAACTGAAATGTAATGTAATGATATGGTTATGACCTTCGATGGTTTTTTGGGGGTGCAATCGAATACTGCCTAGCTATTTTTTGTAGGCTGATGATAGTTTATATGGGTGGTTTCTGGGTTGCAAAGGATGATCATGTCTTTTAATGGCCTCTATGTATATGTTTCTATTTCCTATTTAAAAAAGCTTCTTATTATTGATCAATATATATATATATATATAACTGCATATATATATCAGTCAAAATGAGACTTTGAAATGGAGACATTGTGGCTTTTTAAACACCGAGGAGACCATA
>BSBK01010247.1:0-57500 GCA_027943335.1 Chamaecyparis obtusa | reverse complement strand
CTGATCGATGACTCAATATTTGTAACCTCTCAGAAACTTTTCCTTTCCACTTCAATATCTTTCCTTGATAATTCTTGATCTCCTCAGAACCACTAGAAAAACAACAATGACAACAGAGCTTGCTACTTTAGAAAATTTCATCAATACTTAACTTAAACATTACAGTCATGAAGGGTGTAACAAAATCAACATAATGAATATATGGATTTCAACTAGTGTGCACAAAATAGTTATGTATTTAGAAAGTACAACCAACAAAATTTAGCAATATGAGGAGATACCAAAAGAACTGCCCACAATAAAAAGAAAGAAATAAAAATATGGCAAGCTGACAATAAAAATGTAAACCAATCCTAAGATATTGCAAGAAGAATACATCCCTCACAACATCTAATAGATATAGCTAAGGAATTTGATTGTTGTTGAACAGTTAACTTATTAGACATATTTAACAATGTTTAAAACACCCTCGACAGAACAGGAGACTTGAATGGTTTGATCAGGCTCAAAAAAGTCTAGTAAAGAGCCAAATAATAGACACCATAGTATTCTAAAGCACTGAAGCATTTGGAATTTAGTGTTTGCAAAGGCTCTTGGCATTTTAGTTTTATGCATGTTGTCTTTGTTGAATTTTTTGTACTTCTTGTATATGTAATAGGTTTGGTAGTGGCAAGGATTGTTGGTGAGTTGAGTGTAGTAGAGAGTGTTAACTCCCCAATTGTAAAGTTGTTATATAAGTGTTACTATGTTGTTGTTGTTGATTGGTGTCCTTGAAGTGCTGGGAAGGGCAGTAAGCTTGTAACTTTACAAGGAGACAGTGTCAAGGGAAGGTACAATCTTGCTGTGCAAGAGTTTTCACCACATCATGCTTTTCTATAGTATTATCTTGTGTTATTGCTCTATTTCTTAATGTTCAGTTCTTGTCATTGAATTCATTCATACAATCATATACAATTGTAGCACTAAAAAAATTGATTTTTGAGCACATAAGGATTGTTTTCTTAAGTAAATCCTAAGGGGAAAACAAATAAATTTATTCACATGGGTCTATTAGGCTATTAGCTATAGAATATCTAGGCTACTTATAGATCCAACTGATATCTGAGCAGTTGTATTCTTTGTAAATTATGGATTTCTTCTAGTGTGACCCATTTTATAGATTGATGCATGATGCTAGAAATAGAATAGCTACAAATAAATCCCTTTCATTCAGCATAGCTTGGAACAACATGACTTAGGAACTGCACAAAATGGCATTAAGCATGGATTTTGGTTTACATGTGGTACATAAATTCCTTCATCAAAGAAATTTTCTATAATAACCTATTAAAAAAAGAGGCCACTGAGGACAATTACACAGGTCTCCAGAAACAACATTACCCAACTCTTTCTCTCAAGCCAAAGACTCAGTGTGTTCAATTGCCCAGACTAGCAGTCAATTCTATGTTGAGTATATCTGTTAGGCCCTCCTATAGTTTGAATGAATTAAGAATAGAAGATAGGAACTGATTTAACACTTCACCTACTCAAAAACACAAACCAATGAAATAATCCACATTAGGCCAAGATAGGTTGACGCTTTCAATACAAGAATACTTACACAAAATGAAGCTGAATCATGCCATACAATGACAATGAGAAGTTGACTATTGGCCCTTCTAGTTTTTTATTTGATAGTTGCCCGACAATGACACATTCAAAATGCACTTATGAGCAAAGACCTAGAATGAATGAAATTGATTAAATAATGAAGGTATGTTAGTTTGAGCTGCACTTGGTTTTGAGAATAGTTTAATATTCTCTACTTAACAAGGCCAACCATGTGAAGGTGGAAGCTCATCTTGCCTCACACCCCCCTCCCCCTAACATCAATCTAAATTACCCATTAACATCTAATTAAACACTTCATTCATCTAGTTATGAACTATAAAATTCAATCAATACAATCACATCACATTCATTAATATGATATAACATTCATTAATACGCAACACTAATCAAGAATTTATTAACACATAACAATATTCATTAACATGACATATAATTCAATATTAATACACAACATTCATAGATAATTACTTAAAACAACATTCTTTCATTATCCAACAAAGTTAATCAAACAAGTTTTATCAAAGAGCATTTTTAAGAAATCATTTCTTTTTGCGGGTTTTATAAATAGTATGTAACCTTCCTCAACTAATAAGCAACCCAATTGCATATTTGAGGCACGTGAGGGGAATCAAGTTTTTGTATGTGCAATAAAATCAATAAGTGCAGGGGAAGAACTACTAATAGATTACCATTTAAATCGCATAGATACAAACAAAGTTACTATCATGAGGGTGGTAAGTACTATATATACCATTTAAACTAACCTCAAGTTTATGACTCAAATATACCATTTTATTAATAAGTTTTTTTTGCTAAGTCTATTGCTTTCAATTCACTGAAGTTTTTATATTTAATCTTTGTCACAGGATGATATGGATCCCCCACATGATACAGGCTACGGGGATGCTCCTCCCACCCATTCTCCAGCAATGGTAAACCTTATTGAAATTGTACAAATTAGATAGTTGAAAAATGTTATATTATTATGTTATTTTATTTAGGGTTTTGGAGTTATTATGATAGTTTTGTCACAATTTGATGTTCAGGATAGGGGAAAAGCACTCACAACAACAAAGGCAATAGTTGTAGATACAAATGAGGATATCCTAGAAATCCCTAATATAATAAATACGATGAAGAAAAAATTAAAAAATCTGGTGAGGTCGGTAGTCCATGACCAGGTAATTGAGCAAGCAAAAAATCCTGTAACAAGAACACATACATATTTTAGTTCACGACATAAAAGAGTATAAAATATAAACCTTTATTGAACTTTTGTTATAACTAAAGATTCGTTATTGCTTACTTCAAAATGATGTGCTCCTGCCATCAATTCATCTATCCTCTTCAACATCTCCTTGGTTGGATTTGCATCTTCCAAAATAGTAATAATTTCTACATTGATTCTTTTTAGTTTTTTCTTCACCATATTTATTATATTAGGGATTTCTGGGATATCCTTGTGTCCTATTTTTTTGATGAACTTGATTCTATTGCTACACAGGTGTGTTGATTTTTTATGAGTGAAGTTCAAGTTGAGAACTTGATTCTATTACAAAGATTTGTCAGCGGGCTTGCAAGTATGCTATTAGAGAAATTATTGAGAAGGTGAGTTTCAATTGTGGCGGCTTTCACAAACTAGATTTGGTTATGAATTTCTTAATCCTTTTTTTTGAACTGGTGTGTTAGAATTTTACATTTTTTGATTCAATTTTCCTCAACTTGTATCTTATTGTTTCAATTTGTTAAAAAAAAAGAAGTGAAGATAAATATGCAGAGTAATCACCAACGACATCTTGCTCGGTGATTAGTCTAGATATTTATCTTCAGGTGTTACTTTGCATTAATATATATCGCTGTGTATTTTGTTATGTTACTTTACTATTTGTTTTTTAATGGTAATTGGTAATTTTATTAATCGTAACGGGTTAGAACCTAACCCCAACCAGGGATAGCTATATTCTTTTCTCTACCCTCTGGTCTCAGCACCCAACATGTCTTTTCTTTTCTCTTCCCTTTGGTGTGGTTGCTACCTTTCTAGCACTCTACCCATCATCCAAACCATCCACTCCCTTCGTAACATTGGTCACTTTACACGCATTTCCAATTTTCCGATTTGATGTCTCACCATGCATAGCTTGAGAAAAACTCTTTTGTTGCTTCAACTTCTTCTCCACCATATAATGATGGTGTGAGACATCTTTCCACCAGGATGCCCTATCTAAATACACCTCCTGCACCATAATGAAATCCCTTCGTAATCCAGAGGCTATTCCCAACACCCTTTACTAGTTTTAACTAATTTTATATGATCACTAGCACATTTCATGCATGGATGAGAAACAATATCCACATCTATAAAATCTCCACAAAAATCCCTTATGTTCTCCACTACATATATGTCTTCTCAGAATCTAAAAACTCCCCATCATTGATTCTAATCAATGTACCAATTTGGATAGTAAGTCTAATTTAATTTGTCTATGGACTGAGACCTTATATTATTGAGCTTCTCTTTGTTTTGAGAATAGTTTAACATTATCTACTTAACAGGGCCAACCACATGAAGGTGGAAGCTCATTTGGCCCCTCCCAGGAGCATCTTATGACCCTTTACGACATTTTAAGACTTCTAAGATGTATTCTTAGCAATCGTAAATGGTCATAAAGGGTCCTGGGACACAACAGATGAGAAACATAATTGTAGGCATCATGGTCACATTTTTTTGGAGACAATGTAATTGAGTGGTATACCTAGACGATGTAGAGCAACTTTTCCTCCTCCGGTTGCAAGTTGACATTGCGGGATCCAAAGACCATAGATAAGGAATACATTTAGAGAGCGGAGGAGGGCCATAATGACAAAAATAATATAGGACAAATCTCAACTAGTTAAATGAGGCAACTGCAAATATTTTAATAGATTTTTATTATTAAATAATAAAATTTTCATATACAAGTGTTCTTGATGAAAGGTGCTCCCCTTAATACCACAAACACATAGCAGAAATAGAGAAACAACAACAATTTGCAAGAACAACAAATGGGCTTCTTATTATCTCCAAAATTATGAAATTAAATTTTTTTAGAATTACAATATGCAAAGCCACATGGGAATTCTCCTTACAATATTCTGTAGGACAAAGCCTTGAATTATTACCCAGATCTACTACCTAGAACTGCCTAGACAACACTACGGACCTTCTTTATATAGGCAATTTCCACCACCCCAGAATGTTCCAGAAATTTAGCCCTAAGGGCTGACCAAACTTAGAATTATTTTATTTTTCATTTTATTACATCATAGTTGGCTCAAATTTTTTTTTGAAACCCGAACAAAAATTTTGAAGAAAAAATATTTTCTACCATTTCAGGTGGCCCGACTTTCAGAGACCATAAGTCATCACCTGTTGACCTGATTGACTATTATGACCCCATTTTGGAAAGGGTGTGAAGTGCTCTACAATGCCTGAATCAAACAAGCTTCATTCAATCGAAGTTTCAACCTCATTCGGGGCCTCTAAAGCCTTCAAAAATGAGTTCAAAGTTTCTCTACCCTGCTGCTAATACCAAAAATCTTCAATATCTTCAAAACTAGACCTAATCTAGCCATGAAACTTTACTGGCAGGCTGATATGACTGAGATGAACCTCCACATGTGAAATCAGAACATTCCAAGATCATATGACCAACTTACTAAAAATAGTAAGTTTCCATAAATAATAGCTCTACACAAGATAGCCCTTATTGAATACAAAAACATAAATATTTTTGGGTGATGCAAGATTGCTCTTACACCCAAGATGCTCTTGCATTAGACACTCGAGGTAATTTGAGAAGTGACCCTATCATGACGTAGGTGTGCAGAGGAGAACCAAGAAGGTTGACCTCCTCCTTTGTCAGCCATGATGAATCTTCAATAGGTCATCCTTTCCACTAGACCAGATATTCTTCATATATCTTGTTCCTTGTGCTTCTGCCAACATGACTATCCAGTATATCTTTAATCTCTTTGGTATCTGAACTAGTTGCTGGAATAATCCACTATGGTGCTGTGATCTCATCTTCAACACCTCCTTCATGATACTCTGTCAGATCTGAAATGTTAAACACTAGTGAAATATTTAGCTCAGTAGGCAACTCAACTTCATAGGCATTTCTTGAATCATGCTTATTCAATATCTTACATGGCCTAAACTTATTCATTTTCAACTTGTTATATGTACCAACTAGAAATAGCTCCTTCCACAAATAAACCATGACTTCATCTCCAACCTAAAATTTATTATGCCTCCTTTTCTCATCTGCCTTAGCCTTGTACTACACATTCATCTTGGTAATGTGCTTCCTCACCTCCTCATGGATGTTCTTCAAATGTTCTGCAAAATCCTCAACTTCAACACTATTTATTTATTTTTTTATCTATTTTTCTCAATTTAGATGCATTTCTTGGACTACTTCCATACACAATCTAGAATGGTGATTTACCAGTGCTCTTGTTGACATAATTATTGTATGCAAATTCTGCCTATGGTAAAATCAAATCCCATCCTGTTGGCTTATCTCCAAGCAAACATCTCAACAAATTTATCAAACTCCTATTCACCACCTTTGTTTGTCCATCAGTCTCTGGATGATGTGATGAACTAAACTTTAAATCTATCTTCAACTTCTTCCATGATGTACACCAGAAATATCCAACAAACTTAGTGTCTTGATTTGAAACTATGGTCTTTGGCAAACCATGTAGACTCACTACTTCTCTAAAAAACAATTTTGCTACATGAACAACATCATTAGTCTTCTTGCAGGGAATGAAATGTGCCATCTTTGAAAATCTATCAACCACCACAAAAATTGAATCATGTCCCCACTGAGTCCTTGGTAAACCAAGAAAAAAGTCCATACTAATATCCTCCCAAGGCTTCTCAGGTACAGGTAATGGCTGATACAACCCTGTATTCTGCTTCACTCCTTTTTCCATTTGACATACTCTGCAACTCTGTACAAACTTCTTAACATCTTGCTGCAACTGTGGCCAATAATAATTCTCACTAACCAAAGCAAGGGTTTTATCACGACCAAAATGTCCAGCCAATCCTCCACTATGCTTCTCCTTGATGAGATTCTCCCTCATAGAACTTCATAGAATGCACAACTGACTCCCTCTAAATAGCATATCATCCTGAATGATAAAATCCAACCACTTCATGCTGTCTAGAGTGACAGGTTCCTTACAAGCTTTCCAAGTTTCACCAAAATTAAGATCCTTTGGATAAAAATTTTTGAGTTCCTTGAACCCAACCACCTCAATTTGCATCTCTGTCAGCAATAGTTGCCTTCTGCTAAGTGCATCTACAACCTTGTTAGACTTTCCACTTCTGTGTTTCAAAACAATTATATAAATTTGCAAAAACTCAACCCATTTCAAATGCCTTTGATTCTAATTTCCTTGACTATTCAAATATTGCAAAGCTTGATGATCAGTATACAAAACAAACTCCTTAGGAAGTAGATAATGTCTCCACTTCTTCAATGCCTGAACTATAGCATAAAATTCCTGATCATAAATAAAATATTTTCTCTTGGCATCATTTAACTTCTCACTGAAATAAGCAACAAGTTTACCTTCTTGGCTCATAACAACTCCTATTTTAGTACCACTAGCATCATAGTCTACTTGAAACACCTTATTAAAATCTAGAATTTTTAAAATAGGTTGTTCTGTAACTTTTTATTTTAACAGTTTAAAACTCTTATCTGCCCCATTAGTCCACTTGAACTCTTTTCTATCCCCTCTCATTCTTTCAGTCAAGGGTTCACAAATACTTCTAAAATTTTGGATAAAAATTTCTATAAAAGCTAGCCAAACCATGGAAATATCTTACTTCATTAGCATTCCTTGGAGTAGGCCATTCAAGGATAGCTTGTACTTTCTCTAGGTCCATTTTTAGACCTTCTGCTGAAACTACAAATCCTAAATACACTAACTCTTTCTTCAAAAAACTCCACTTCTTCAAATTTATCAATAATTTCTCTTCTCTTAGCTTCTCAAACACCATACAAATATGCACCATATGCTCCTCCAATATTTTACTAAAGATCAAAATATCATCTAGGTAAACAATGACAAACTTACCCAGAAACTCTTTCAGAACCTCATTCATGAGCCGCATGAAAGTGCTCGGTGCATTGGTTAGCCCAAAAGGCATGACTAACCACTCATATAGTCCCTCCTTTGTCTTGAAGGTGGTCTTCTAGTCATCTCCTTCTCTGATCCAAATTTGGTGAATCCACTCTTCAGATCTATCTTTGAAAAATAAACAGCTCCACTCAAATAATCCATAATATCATCCATTCATGGCAATGGAAACTGGTACTTGATTGTGATCTTGTTTGTTGCTCTAGAATCTATACACATCCTCCATTCTCCATTCTTCTTTGGTGCTAATACTGCTGGTACATCACAGGGACTCAAACTCTCTCAAATTAAATCATTCTGCAATAACTCATGTACTTGTCTGTTCAACTCTTCACTTTTTGCTGGTGTCATTTTGTGTGCTACCTTATTTGGCAAATTGGCTCCTAGAATCAGGTCCATCTGATGATTGATCTTCCTTACCGGTGGTAATCCATTAGGAACATTATTAGATACAATATCCTGAAACTCATTCAACAAATCTGCAACCTCTATAGGTACATCCTCTACTTCCTCTTTACCAACTTTTGGAATTAAAGAAAAACACACATGCTCATGCCTCATACCATCTAAGAATTTTATTCCATCAACAAAATTTATTCTTGCATTACCACATGCTTTTTCTTCGGTCTCCTTCAATGGCTTTAGCTTATGTCGCACTCCATCCTTTGTCAGGGAATAGGTATTCACATAACCATCGTGTAAAGCACATTTGTCAAATGACCATGGCCTACCCAACAACATGTGACATGCATCCATAGGTATGATATTACATAGTACCTCATCATGGTACCCGCCAATCTTGAACTTTACTAGGCATTGTTCATTGACCATGACCTTGTGGTCATCTTGCACCTAGGCAATCCGATATGGATGTGGGTGTTTCTATCTCTTGAGCTTCAAATTTGTCACCATCTCTTCTGACACTAAATTGTTAGTGCTTCCACTATCAATAATCACATCACAACATTTACCCTCACACTTGCATCTAGTGCGAAACAGGATCCTACTTTTTTTAGGTTCATTCTCACCACTTAGCAGGACTCTTCTGTTAATCAATGTTTCTCATTTTTCAGCATCTTCAGAATTTGATGATTTGGCATCTTCATCTACATGTGCAACTCTGGCCTGGCCTTCATTCCTCCTATCTATCCTTCCTTGGCATTGAGGACATTCAAATACCCTATGACCTTCTTCTCCACAGTGAAAACATGTTCCATGGAAGCCTCCTCTTCCAGATCCTTGTCCTCTTCCTCTTCCTCTCTGATCTCTATTACTCTGATCCTGGAAGTGATTGGAATTATTTCCTCTCTAGTTCTTCCTACTACTGGCCTCATCCTTATTTTTTAGATCTTCATTTCGGCCAGCATATGATCATCCACCAGATCTTCCACCACAACCTCTTCCATTTTGTTTGCTCTCGAACTTCTTGTTCAACTTTTCCTCTACTTTTAGGAAAAAATGGTATGTCTCTTCAATACTATTCATTCAAACCAGATTCAACTCCTCCCGAATGCTTGGCCTCAACCCATTAAGGTAATGGAAAAATTTCTCCTTATTCACTTCTGCATGGCCTTTTCTGATGAGGATTCGATAGAACTCCTCTGTATACTCCTGAACAGATCTTCCCACTTGCTTCAAACTTTGCATTTTCTTCAATAGGTCAAGCTCATAATCAATAGGAATGAACTGTCAGTTTAATTTATCCACCATCCAGTCCCATCTTGTGATTTTATCCTTTCCTCTTCTATTTCACTCCAATTGAATCTCTTGCCACTAGATCTTCGCATGACCCTTCAGTCTGGCCTTCACAAATTTGACCCTATCAGGATCCTCAATATCTTCATACTCAAAATATTCTTCACATTCATTGATCTAGTCAATCAATTCCTTTAGGTTAAGATTTCTAGAAAATGTCAAAACCTCAATCTTAGGTCTCTTCCCGATCTTTGAGATGGCTCAGAAAAGTCTTTTTTGTTCTTGATTGAAAACTTTAACTTCTCCTTGTTCAGAATTTCCTTCTTCGGCTTCATCCTCACTTTCATCTCTGACATTAAGATTCATTCCTCTGTGAATCTCCTCTTGCAATGATTACACTTGTCTATGTAGTTCCCTAACCTCAAGTGTTACAACACTAGCTCTTTTGCCATGTTCCATTCATGGAGGCATTTCTGCGTTGCTCACTAAAACCCTAACCATGGTCCTAGTGCAAACTGCCTCACAGTCGATGATCTGTTTACACACTCAGGAAGTCCTACTCTGATACCACTTGATGAAGGGTGCTCCCCTTAATACCACAAACACATAACAAAAATAGAGAAATAAAAACAATTTGCAAGAACAACAAATGAGTTTCTTATTATCTCCACAAATGTGGAATTGCAAATTTTTAGAATTAGAATATGCAAAGCCACATGGGCATTCCCCTTACAATATTCTGTAGGACAAAGCCTTGAATTATTACCTAGATGTACTACCCATAACTACCTAGACAACACTATGGGCCTTTTTTATATAGGCAATTTCCACTACCCAAGAAGGTTCCAAAAATTTAGCCCTAAGGGCCGACCAAACTTATAATTATTTTATTTTTCATTTTATTACATCATAGTCGGCTCAAAATAAATTTTGAAACATGAACAAAATTTTTGAAGAAAAATTATTTTCTGCCATTTTAAGTGGCTTGACTTTTGGAGACCATAAGTCATCACCCATTGACCTGATTGACACTTGATGAATGGTGCTCCCCTTAATGCCACAAACACATAACAGAAATAGAGAAACAACAACAATAATATGCAAGAATAGAAAATTAGCTTCTTATTATCTCCACAAATGTAGAATTACAAACTTTCAGAATTACAATATGCAAAGCCACATGGGCATTCCCTTACAATATTCTGTAGGACAAAGCCTCGAATTATTACCCAGATCTACTACCCAGAACTATTCTGAACTGCCTAAGACAATAATACAGCCTTCCTTATATAGGCAATTATCCACCGCCTGGGAAGGTTCCAGAATTTTAGCCAATAAGACCGACCAAACTTAGAATTATTTTATTTTACATTTTATTACATCATAGTCGGCTCAAGATAACCTTTGAAACCCGAACAGAAATTTTGAAGAAAATTATTTTTGGCCATTTAAGGTGGCCCAACTTCTGAAGACCATAAGTCATCACCAGTTGACTCGATTGGCTATTATAACCCCATTTCAGAAATGCCACGAAGCGCTCTACAGGCTTGACTGGTGCAAGCGCCTATCACCCAAATTTTTGACCTCATTCGGGGCTTCTAAAGCCTTCAAAATTGAGTTCAAAGTTTCTGTACCCTGCTGCCAATACCGAAAATCTTCAATATCTTCCAACATGCACTTGATCTGGAAATGAAACTTTACTGGCAGACTTATATGACCAAAATGAACCTCCAAGTAAGAAATTAAATCATTCTGAGCACAGACGAAAATTACCAAAAATAGTAACTTTCCATAAATAGCGGCTCTGCACAGGATAGCCCTTATTGAATTCAAAAATAGAAATATTTTTGGGTGATGCAAGATTGCTCTTACACCCAAGATGCTCCTACATCAGACACCCAGGGTAATTTGAGAAGTGACCCTATCACGACTCAGGTGTGCAGAGGAAAACCAAGACGGTTAACCTCCTCCTTTGTTAGCCATGATGAATCTTCAATAGGTCATCTTTTCCATTTGACCAGATATTCTTCATATGTCCTGTTCCTTGTGCTTCTGCCAACACGACTGTCCAGTATATCTTCGATCTCCTTAGTGTCTGAACTAGTTGCTGGAATACTCCACTGTGCTACTGTGATCTCATCTTCAACACCTCCTTCATGATACACCGTCAAATCTGAAATGTTAAACACTGGTGAAATATTCAGCTCACTAGGCAATTCTACCTCATATGCATTTCCTGAATCATGTTTCTTCAGTATCCTGCATGGTCCAAACTTCTTCATTTTCAGCTTGTTATATGTACCAACTGAAAACCGCTCCTTCCGCAAATGAACCATGACTTCATCACCAACCTGAAATTCCTTATACCTCCTTTTCACATCTGCCTTAGCCTTATACTGTGCATTCATCTTGGCAATATGCTTCCTCACCTCCTCATGGATGTTCTTCAAATATTCTGCAAAATCTTCAGCTTCAGCACTACTTATTTCTCCTTTATCTATCTTCCTCAATTCAGATGCATTTCTTGGACTACTTCCATATACAATCTGGAATGGTGATTTACGAGTGCTTCTATTGACAGAATTATTGTACGCAAATTCTGCCTGTGGTAAAATCAAATCCCATCCTGTTGGCTTATCTCCAACCAAACATCTCAGCAAATTTCCCAAACTCCTATTCACCACCTCTGTCTGTCCATCAGTCTGTGGATGATGTGATGAACTGAACTTCAAATCTGTCTTCAACTTTTTCCATAATGTACGCCAGAAATATCCAACAAACTTAGCATCGCGATCTGTAACTATGGTCTTTGGCAAACCATGAAGTCTCACTACTTCTCTGAAAAATAATTCTGCTACATGAACAACATCATTAGTCTTCTTGCAGGGAATAAAATGTACCATCTTTGAAAATCTATCAACCACCACAAAAATTGAATCATGTCCCCGCCGAGTCCTCGGTAAACCAAGAACAAAGTCCATACTGATATCTTCCCAAGGCTTCTCTAGTATAGGTAGTGGCTGATACAACCTTGTATTCTGCTTCACTCCTTTCGCCATCTAACATACTCTGCAACTCTGTACAAACTTCTTCACATCTTGCTGTAACTGTGGCTAATAATAATTCTCACTAACCAAATCAAAGGTTTTATCACGACCAAAATGTCCAGCAAATCCTCCGCTATGCTTCTCCTTGATGAGATTCTCCCTCATAGAACTTCGTGGAATGCACAACTGACTCCCTCTGAATAGCATATCATCTTGGATGATAAAATCTAGCCATTTCATCCTGTCTAGAGTAACAGGTTCTTTACAAACTTTTTAAGCTTCACCAAAATCAGGATCTTCTGGATACAAATTCTTGAGTTCATTGAACCCAACCACTTCAATCTGCATTTTTGTCAGCAATAGTTGCCTTCTGCTAAGAGCATCTGCAACTTTATTAGACTTTCCACTCCTGTGTTTCAAAACAAATGTGTAACTCTGCAAAAACTCAACCCATTTTAAATGCCTTTGATTCAATTTTCCTTGACTATTCAAATATTGCAAAGCTTGATGATCAGTATACAAAAAAAACTCCTTAGGAAGCAGATAATGTCTCCACTTCTTTAATGCCTGAACTATAGCATAAAATTCTTGATCATAAAAAGAATATTTTCTCTTGGCATCATTTAACTTCTCACTGAAATAAGCAACAGGTTTACCTTCTTGGCTCATAACAGCTCCTATTGCAGTACCACTAGCATCACAATCTACTTGAAACATCTTATTAAAATTTGGAAGTGCTAAAATAGGTTGTTCTGTAACTTTTCGTTTCAACAATTGAAAACTCTTTTCTGCCCCATTAGTCCACTTAAACTCTTTTCTATCCCCTCTCATTGTTTCATTCAAGGGTCCACAAATACTGCTAAAATTTTTGATAAAATTTCTGTAAAAGCTAGCCAAACCATGAAAAGATCTTACCTCAGTAGCACTCCTTGGAGTAGGCCATTCAAGGATAGCCTGTACCTTCTTTGGGTCCATTTTTAGACCTTCTCCTGAAACTACAAACCCCAAATACACCAACTCTTTCTTCACAAAACTGCACTTCTTCAAATTAATCAACAATTTCTCTTCTCTCAACTTCTCAAATACCATACGAATATGCATCATATGCTCATCCAATGTCTTACTAAAGATTAAAATATCATCTAGGTAAACAATGACACACTTACCCAGAAATTCTTTCAGAACCTCGTTCATGAGCCACATGAAAGTGCTCGGTGCATTGGTTAGCCCAAAAGGCATGACTAACCAATCATACAGTCCTTCCTTTGTCTTGAAGGCAGTCTTCCATTCATCTCCTTCTCTGATCCGAATCTGATGATATCCACTGTTCAGATCTATCTTTAAGAAATATACAGCTCCACTCAAACAGTCCATAATATCATCCATTCGTGGCAATGGAAATCTATACTTGATTGTGATCTTGTTTATTGCCCTAAAATCTGTACACATCCTCCATTCTCCATTCTTGTTTGGTGCTAATACCGCTGGTACAACACTGGGACTCAGACTCTCACTGATCAATCTTTTCTGTAATAGTTCATGTACTTGTCTGTTCAACTCCTCACTTTCTGCAGGTGTCATTCTATGTGCTGCCTTATTCGGCAAACTCGCTCCTGGGATCAAGTCCATCTGATGACTGATCTTCCTGACTGGTGGTAATCCATCAGGCACGTTATCGGATACAATATCCTGAAACTCATTCAATAAATCTGCAACTTCTACAGGAACATCTTCTACTTCCTCTTTACCAGCTTTTGGAATTAAAGCAACACATACATGCTCATGCCTCATACCATCTAGGAATTTCCTTCCACCAACAAATGTTATTCTTGCATTACCACATACCTTTTCTTCGGTCTCCTTCAATGGCTTTACCTTATGTCGCACTCCATCCTTTGTTAGGGAATAGGTATTCGCACGACCATCATGTACAACACATCTGTCAAACTGCCACGGTCTACCCAATAACATATGACATGCATCCATAGAGATGATATCACATAGTACCTCATCTTGGTACCCGCCGATCTTGAACTTTGCCAGGCACTGTTCACTGACCATGACCTTGTGGTCATCCTGCACCCAGGCAATCCGATATGGATGTGGGTGTTTCTGTCTCTTGAGCTTCAACTTTGTCACCATCTCTTCTGACACCAGATTGTCAGTGCTTCCACTATCGATAATCACATCACAGCATTTACCCTCGCACTTGCATCTAGTGCGAAACAGGCTCTTCCTTTGTTCAGGTTCATTCTCACCACTCAGCAAGACTCTTCTGTTAATTAGCGTTTCTCCTCTTTCAGCATCTTCAGAATTTGATGATCTAGCATCTTCATCGACATGTACAACTCTGGCCTGGCCTTCATTTCTCCTGTCTGTTCTGCCTTGGCGCTGAGGACATTCAAATGCCCTATGACCTTCTTCTCCACAGTGAAAACATGTTCCACAGAAGCCACCTCTTCCAGATCCTTATCCTCTTCCTCTTCCTCTCTGATCTCTATTATTCTGATCCTGGAAGTGATTGGAATTATTTTCTCGCTGATTCTGACTGCTACTGGCCTCATCCTTCTTTTTCGGATTTTCATTTCGGCCACCATATGACCGTCCACCAGATCGTCCACCGCGACCTCTTCCATTTTGTCTGCTCTCGAACTTCTTGTTCAGCTTTTCCTCTACTTTTAGGACAAATTGGTATGCCTCCTCAATACTGTTCATTCGAACCAGATTCAACTCCTCCTGAATGCTTGGCCTTAACCCATTAAGGTATCGAGAAACTTTCTCCTTATCAGCTTCGGCATGGCCTGTTCTGATGAGGAGTCGATAGAACTCCTCTGTATACTCCTGAACAGATTTTCCTGCTTGCTTCAAACTTTGCATTTTCTTCAGTAGGTCAAGCTCATAATCAACAGGAATGAACTGTCGCTTTAATTTTTTCAACCATCCGATTCCATCTTGTGATTTTATCTTTCCCTGTTCTATTTCGCTCCAATTGAATTTCTTGCCACTAGATCTTCGCATGACCTTTCAGTCTGGCCTTCGCAAATTTGACCCTATCAGGATCCTCAACATCTTCATACTCAAAATACTCCTCACATTCATTGATCCAGTTGATCAATTCCTCTGGGTTAAGATTTCCAGAAAATCTAGAAACCTCAATCTTAGGTCTTTTCCCAATCTTGGAAATCGCTCGAAAAAGTTTTTCTTCCTCTTGGTTCATAATTTCAACTTCTCCTTCTTGATATTCTTCTTCGGCTTCATCCTCGCTTTTGTCTCTGACATTAAGATTCATTCCTCTGCGAATCTCTTCTTGCAATGCTCGCACTTGTCTCTGCAGCTCTCTAACCTCAGGTGTTACAACACCAGCTCTTCGGCCACGTTCCCTTCGTGGAGGTATTTTCGTGATGCGCGTTGAAACCCTAGCCACGGTCCTGGTGCAAACTGCCTCACAGTCGGTGATCTGTTTACACACTCAAGAACTCCTACTCTGATACCACCTGATGAAGGGTGCTCCCCTTAATGCCACAAACACATAATAGAAATAGAGAAACAACAACAATAATATACAAGAACAGAAAATTGGCTTCTTATTATCTCCACAAATGTGGAATTACAAACTTTCAGAATTACAATATGCAAAGCCACATGGGCATTCCCTTACAATATTCTGTAGGACAAAGCTTCCAACTATTACTCAGATCTACTACCCAGAACTATTCTGAACTGCCTAAGACAATAATACAGCCTTCCTTATATAGGCAATTATCCACCGCCTGGGAAGGTTCTAGAATTTTAGCCAATAAGGCCGACCAAACTTAGAATTGTTTTATTTTACATTTTATTACATCATAGTCAGCTCAAGATAACCTTTGAAACCCGAACAAAAATTTTGAAGAAAATTATTTTTGGCCATTTCAGGTGGCCCAACTTTCGAAGACTATAAGTCATCACCAGTTGACCCGATCGGCTATTATAACCCCATTTCAAAATGCCACTAAGCGCTCTACATGCTTGATTGGTGCAAGTGCCTGTCACCCGAATTTTCGACCTCATCCAGGGCCTCTAAAGCCTTCAAAATTGAGTTCAAAGTTTCTGTACCCTGCTGCCAATACCGAAAATCTTCAATATCTTCCAACATGCACTTGATCTGGAAATGAAACTTTACTGGCAGACTTATATGACCAAAATGAACCTCCAAGAAAGAAATTAGATCATTCTGAGCACAGACGAAAATTACCAAAAATAGTAACTTTCCATAAATAGTGGCTCTACACAGGATAGCTCTTATTGAATTCAAAAATAGAAATATTTTTGGGTGATGCAAGATTGCTCTTACACCCAGGATGCTCCTGCATCAGACACCCAAGGTAATTTGAGAAGTGACCCTATCATGACTCAGGTGTGCAGAGGAAAACCAAAACGGTTAACCTCCTCCTTTGTTAGCCATGATGAATCTTCAACAGGTCATCCTTTCTATTTGACCAGATATTCTTCATATGTCCTGTTCCTTGTGCTTCTGCCAACACGACTGTCCAGTATATCTTCGATCTCCTTAGTGTCTGAACTAGTTGCTGGAATACTCCACTGTGCTGCTGTGATCTCATCTTCAACACCTCCTTCATGATACTTCGTCAAATCTGAAATGTTAAATACTGGTGAAATATTCAGCTCACTAGGCAATTCTACCTCATATGCATTTCTTGAATCATGTTTTTTTAGTATCCTGCATGGTCCAAACTTCTTCATTTTCAACTTGTTATATGTACCAACTGGAAACCGCTCCTTCCTCAAATGAACCATGACTTCATCACCAAACTGAAATTTCTTATGCCTCCTTTTCACATCTGCCTTAGCCTTATACTGTGCATTCATCTTAGCAATATGCTTCCTCACCTCCTCATGGATGTTCTTCAAATGTTCTGCAAAATCCCCAGCTTCAGCACTACTTATTTCTCCTTTATCTATCTTCCTCAATTCAGATGCATTTCTTGGACTACTTCCATATACAATCTAGAATGGTGATTTACGAGTGCTTCTATTGACAGAATTATTGTACGCAAATTATGCCTGTGGTAAAATCAAATCCCATCCTGTTGGCTTATCTCCAACCAAACATCTCAGCAAATTTTCCAAACTCCTATTCACCACCTCTGTCTGTCCATTAGTCTGTGGATGATGTGATGAACTGAACTTCAAATCTGTCTTCAACTTCTTCCATAATGTACGCCAGAAATATTCAACAAACTTAGCATCCCGATCTGAAACTATGGTCTTTGGCAAACCATGAAGTCTCACTACTTCTCTGAAAAATAATTCTGCTACATGAACAGCATCATTAATCTTCTTGCAGGGAATAAAATGTACCATCTTTGAAAATCTGTCAACCACCACAAAAATTGAATCATGTCCCCGCTGAGTCCTCAGTAAACCAAGAACAAAGTCCATACTGATATCCTCCCAAGGCTTCTCTGGTACAGGTAGTGGCTGATACAACCCTGTATTCTGCTTCACTCCTTTCACCATCTGACATACTCTGCAACTCTGTACAAACTTATTCACATCTTACTGTAACTGTGGCCAATAATAATTCTCACTAACCAAATCAAGGATTTTATCATGACCAAAATGTCCAGCCAATCCTCTGCTATGCTTCTCCTTGATGAGATTCTCCCTCATAGAACTTTGTGGAATGCACAACTGACTCCCTCTGAATAGCATATCATCTTGGATGATAAAATCCAGCCATTTCATCCTGTCTAGAGTAACAGGTTCTGTACAAGCTTTTCAAGCTTCACCAAAATCAGGATCCTCTTAATACAAATTCTTAAGTTCATTGAATCCAACCACTTCAATCTGCATTTCTGTCTGCAATAGTTGCCTTCTGCTAAGAGCATCTGCAACCCTATTAGACTTTTCACTCCTGTATTTCAAAACAAATCTGTAACTCTGCAAAAACTCAACCCATTTTAAATGCCTTTGATTCAATTTTTCTTGACTATTCAAATATTGCAAAGCTTGATGATCAGTATACAAAACAAACTCATTAGGAAGCAGATAATGTCTCCACTTCTTTAATGCCTGAACTATAGCATAAAATTCTTGATCATAAACAGAATATTTCCTCTTGGCATCATTTAACTTCTCACTGAAATAAGCAACAAGTTTACCTTCTTGGCTCATAACAGCTCCTATTGCAGTACCACTAGCATCACAATCTACTTGAAACACCTTATTAAAATCTGGAAGTGCTAAAATAGGTTGTTCTGTAACTTTTCATTTCAACAATTGAAAACTCTTTTCTGCCCCATTAGTCCACTTAAACTCTTTTCTATCCCCTCTCATTGTTTCAGTCAAGGGTCCACAAATACTACTAAAATTTCTGATAAACTTTCTGTAAAAGCTAGCCAAACCATGAAAAGATCTTACCTCAGTAGCACTCCTTGGAGTAGGCCATTCAAGGATAGCCTGTACCTTCTCTGGGTCCATTTTTAGACCTTCTCCTGAAACTACAAACCTCAAATACACCAACTCTTTCTTCACAAAACTGCACTTCTTCAAATTAATCAACAATTTCTCTTCTCTCAACTTCTCAAATACCATATGAATATGCATCATATGCTCATCCAATGTCTTACTAAAGATCAAAATATCATCTAGGTAAACAATGACACACTTACCCAGAAATTCTTTCAGAACCTCGTTCATGAGCCGCATGAAAGTGCTCGGTGCATTGGTTAGCCCAAAAGGCATGACTAACTACTCATACAGTCCTTCCTTTGTCTTGAAGGCAGTCTTCCATTCATCTCCTTCTCTGATCCAAATCTGATGATATCCACTCTTCAGATCTATCTTTGAGAAATACACAGCTCCACTCAAACAGTCCATAATATCATCCATTCGTGGCAATGAAAACCTATACTTGATTGTGATCTTGTTTATTGCCCTAGAATCTGTACACATCCTCCATTCTCCATTATTCTTTGGTGCTAATACCGCTGGTACAGCACAGGGACTCAGACTCTTACGGATCAATCCTTTCTGTAACAGTTCATGTACTTGTCTATTCAACTCCTCACTTTCTACAGGTGTCATTCTATGTGCTGTCTTATTCGGCAAACTCGCTCCTGGGATCAAGTCCATCTGATGACTGATCTTTCTGACTGGTGGTAATCCATCAGGCACGTTATCAGATACAATATCCTGAAACTCATTCAAGAAATCTGCAACTTCTACAGGAACATCTTCTACTTCCTCTTTACCAGCTTTTGAAATTAAAGAAAAATATACATGCTCATGCCTCATACCATCTAAGAATTTCTTTCCACCAACAAATGTTATTCTTGCATTACCACATACCTTTTCTTCGGTCTCCTTCAATGGCTTTAGCTTCTGTCGCACTCCATCCTTTGTCAGGGAATAGGTATTTGCACGACCATCGTGTACAGCACATCTGTCAAACTACCACGGTCTACCTAATTACATATGACATGCATCCATAGAGATGATATCACATAGTACCTCATCTTGTTACCCGCCGATCTTGAACTTTACCAGGCACTGTTCACTGACCATGACCTTGTGGTCATCCTGCACCCAGGCAATCCGATATGGATGTGGGTGTCTCTGTCTCTTGAGCTTCAACTTTGTCACCATCTCTTCTAACACCAGATTGTCAGTGCTTCCACTATCGATAATCACATCATAGCATTTACCCTCGCACTTGCATCTAGTGCGAAACAGGCTCCTCCTTTGTTCAGGTTCATTCTCACCACTCAGCAAGACTCTTTTGTTAATTAGCGTTTCTCCTCTTTCAGAATCTTCAGAATTTGATGATCTAGCATCTTCATCGACATGTGCAACTCTGGCCTGGCCTTCATTTCTCCTGTCTATTCTGCCTTAGCGCTAAGGACATTCAAATGCCCTATGACCTTCTTCTCCACAGTGAAAACATGTTCCACGGAAGCCACCTCTTCCAGATCCTTATCCTCTTCCTCTTCCTCTCTGATCTCTATTATTCTGATCCTGCAAGTGATTGAAATTATTTTCTCACTGATTCTGACTGCTACTGGCCTCATCCTTCTTTTTCGGATCTTCATTTCGGCCACCATATGACCGTCCACCAGATTGTCCACCGCAACCTCTTCCATTTTATCTGCTCTCGAACTTCTTGTTTAGCTTTTCCTCTACTTTTAGGACAAATTGGTATGCCTCCTCAATACTGTTCATTCGAACCAGATTGAACTCCTCTTGAATGCTTGGCCTTAACCCATTAAGGTATCGAGCAACTTTCTCCTTATCAGCTTCGGCATGGCCTGTTCTGATGAGGAGTCGATAGAACTCCTCTGTATACTCCTGAACAGATTTTCCTGCTTGCTTCAAACTTTACATTTTCTTCAGTAGGTCAAGCTCATAATCAACAGGAATGAACTGTCGCTTCAATTTTTTCCACCATCCGATCCCATCTTGTGATTTTATCTTTCCCTCTTCTATTTTGCTCCAATTAAATTTCTTGCCACCAGATCTTCGCATGACCTTTCAGTCTGACCTTAGCAAATTTGACCCTATCAGGATCCTCAACATCTTCATACTCAAAATACTCCTCACATTCATTGATCCAGTCGATCAATTCCTCTGGGTTAAGATTTCCAGAAAATGTAGGAACCTCAATCTTAGGTCTTTTCCCAATCTTGGAAATCGCTCGAAAAAGTCTTTCTTCCTCTTGGTTCACAATTTTAACTTCTCCTTCTTGATATTCTTCTTCGGCTTCATCCTCGCTTTCGTCTCTGACATTAAGATTCATTCCTCTGCGAATCTCTTCTTGCAATGCTCGCACTTGTCTCTGCAGCTCTCTAACCTCAAGTGTTACAACACCAGCTCTTTCGCCACGTTCTTTTCGTGGAGGCATTTTCGCGATGCGCGCTGAAACCCTAGCCACGGTCTTGGTGCAAACTGCCTCATAGTTGGCGATCTGTTTACACACTCAAGAACTCCTGCTCTGATACCACCTGATGAAGGGTGCTCCCCTTAATGCCACAAACACATAACAGAAATAGAGAAACAACAACAATAATATGCAAGAATAGAAAATTGGCTTCTTATTATCTCCATAAATGTGGAATTACAAACTTTCAGAATTACAATATGCAAAGCCACATGGGCATTCCCTTACAATATTCTGTAGGACAAAGCCTCGAACTATTACCCAGATCTACTACCCAGAACTATTCTGAACTGCCTAAGACAATAATACAGCCTTCCTTATATAGGCAATTATCCACCGCCTGGGAAGGTTCCAAAATTTTAGCCAATAAGGCCGACCAAACTTAGAATTATTTTATTTTACATTTTATTACATCATATTCGGCTCAAGATAACCTTTGAAACCCGAACAGAAATTTTGAAGAAAATTATTTTTGGCCATTTCAGGTGGCCTAACTTTCGAAGACCATAATTCATCACCAGTTGACCTGATCGGCTATTATAACCTCATTTCAAAAATGCCACAAAGCGCTCTACAGGCTTGACCGGCGTAAGAACCTGTCACCCAAATTTTCGACCTCATCCGGGGCCTCTAAAGCCTTCAAAATTGAGTTCAAAGTTTCTGTACCCTGCTGCCAATACCGAAAATCTTCAATATCTTCCAACATGCACTTGATCTGGAAATGAAACTTTACTGGCAGACTTATATGACCAAAATGAACCTCCAAGAAAGAAATTAGATCATTCTGAGCACAGACGAAAATTACCAAAAATAGTAACTTTCCATAAATAGCGGCTCTGCACAGGATAGCCCTTATTGAATTCAAAAATAAAAATATTTTTTGATGATGCAAGATTGCTCTTACACCCAGGATACTCTTGCATCAGACACCCAAGGTAATTTGAGAAGTGACCCTATCACGACTCAGGTGTGCAGAGGAAAACCAAGACGGTTAACCTCCTCCTTTGTTAGCCATGATGAATCTTCAACAGGTTGTCCTTTGCATTTGATCAGATATTCTTCATATGTCTTGTTCATTGTGCTTCTGCCAACACGACTGTCCAGTATATCTTCGATCTCCTTAGTGTCGAAACTAGTTGCTGGAATACTCCACTGTGCTGCTGTGATCTCATCTTCAACACCTCCTTCATGATACTCCATCAAATTTGAAATGTTAAACACTGGTGAAATATTCAGCTCACTAGGCAATTCTACCTCATATGCATTTCCTGAATCATGTTTCTTCAGTATCCTGCATGGTCCAAACTTCTTCATTTTCAGCTTGTTATATGTACCAACTGGAAACCGCTCCTTCCACAAATGAACCATGACTTCATCACCAACCTGAAATTCCTTATGCCTCCTTTTCACATCTGCCTTAGCCTTATACTGTGCATTCATCTTAGCAATATGCTTCCTCACCTCCTCATGGATGTTCTTCAAATGTTCTGCAAAATCCTCAGCTTCAGCACTACTTATTTCTCCTTTATCTATCTTCCTCAATTCAGATGCATTTCTTGGACTACTTCCATATACAATCTGGAATGGTGATTTACGAGTGCTTCTATTGACAGAATTATTGTACGCAAATTCTGCCTGTGGTAAAATCAAATCCCATCCTGTTGGCTTATCTCCAACCAAACATCTCAGCAAATTTCCCAAACTCCTATTCACCACCTCTGTCTGTCCATCAGTCTGTGGATGATGTGATGAACTGAACTTCAAATCTATCTTCAACTTCTTCCACAACGTACACCAAAAATATCCAACAAACTTAGCGTCCCGATCTGAAACTATGGTCTTTGGCAAACCATGAAGTCTCACTACTTCTTTGAAAAACAATTCTGCTACATGAACAGCATCATTAGTCTTCTTGCAGGAAATAAAATGTACCATCTTTAAAAATCTGTCAACCACCACAAAAATTGAATCATGTCCCCGCCGAGTCCTCGGTAAACCAAGAATAAAGTCCATACTGATATCCTCCCAAGGCTTCTCTGGTACAGGTAGTGGCTGATACAACCCTATATTTTGCTTCACTCCTTTCACCATCTGACATACTCTGCAACTCTGTACAAACTTCTTCACATCTTGCTGTAACTGTGGCCAATAATAATTCTCACTAACCAAATCAAGGGTTTTATCACGACCAAAATATCCAGCCAATCCTCTGCTATGCTTCTCCTTGATGAGATTCTCCCTCATAGAACTTCGTGGAATGCACAAGTGACTCCCTCTGAATAGCATATCATCTTGGATGATAAAATCCAGCCATTTCGTCCTGTCTAGAGTAACAGGTTCTGTACAAGCTTTCTAAGTTTCACCAAAATCAGGATCCTCTGGATACAAATTCTTGAGTTCATTGAACCCAACCACTTCAATCTGCATTTTTGTCAGCAATAGTTGCCTTCTGCTAAGAGCATTTGCAACCCTATTAGACTTTTCACTCCTGTGTTTCAAAACAAATGTGTAACTCTGCAAAAACTCAACCCATTTTAAATGCCTTTGATTCAATTTTCTTTGACTATTCAAATATTGCAAAGCTTGATGATCAGTATACAAAACAAACTCCTTAGGAAGCAGATAATGTCTCCACTTCTTTAATGCCTGAACTATAACATAAAATTCCTGATCATAAATAGAATATTTCCTCTTGGCATCATTTAACTTCTCACTGAAATAAGCAACAGGTTTACCTTCTTGGCTCATAACAGCTCCTATTGCAGTACCACTAGCATCACAATCTACTTGAAACACCTTATTAAAATCTGGAAGTGCTAAAATAGGTTGTTCTGTAACTTTTCGTTTCAACAATTGAAAACTCTTTTCTGCCCCATTAGTCCACTTAAACTCTTTTCTATCCCCTCTCATTGTTTCATTCAAGGGTCCACAAATACTGCTAAAATTTCTGATAAACTTTCTGTAAAAGCTAGCCAAACCATGAAAAGATCTTACCTCAGTAGCACTCCTTGGAGTAGGCCATTCAAGGATAGCCTGTACCTTCTCTGGGTCCATTTTTAGACCTTCTCCTGAAACTATAACCCTCAAATACACCAACTCTTTCTTCACAAAAATGCACTTCTTCAAATTAATCAACAATTTCTCTTCTCTCAACTTCTCAGATACCATACGAATATGCATCATATGCTCATCCAATGTCTTACTAAAGATCAAAATATCATCTAGGTAAACAATGACACACTTACCCAGAAATTCTTTCAGAACCTCGTTCATGAGCCGCATGAAAGTGCTCGGTGCATTGGTTAGCCCAAAAGGCATGACTAACCACTCATATAGTCTTTCCTTTGTCTTGAAGGCAGTCTTCCATTCATCTCCTTCTCTGATCCGAATCTGATGATATCCAATCTTCAGATGTATCTTTGAGAAATACACAGCTCCACTCAAACAGTCCATAATATCATCCATTCGTGGCAATGGAAACCTATACTTGATTGTGATCTTGTTTATTGCCCTAGAATCTGTACACATCCTCCATTCTCCATTATTCTTTGGTGCTAATACCGCTGGTACAGCATAGGGACTCAGACTCTCACGGATCAATCCTTTCTGTAACAGTTCATGTACTTGTCTGTTCAACTCCTCACTTTCTGCAGGTGTCATTCTATGTGCTGCCTTATTCGACAAACTCACTCCTGGGATCAAGTCCATCTGATGACTGATCTTCTTGACTGGTGGTAATCCATCAGGCACGTTATCGGATACAATATCATGAAACTCATTCAACAAATCTTCAACTTCTACAGGAACATCTTCTACTTCCTCTTTACCAGCTTTTAGAATTAAAGCAAAACATACATGCTCATGCCTCATACCATCTAAGAATTTCCTTCCACCAACAAATTTTATTCTTGCATTACCACATACCTTTTCTTCGGTCTCCTTCAATGGCTTTAGCTTATGTCACTCTCCATCCTTTGTCAGGGAATAGGTATTCACACGACCATCGTGTACAGCACATCTGTCAAACTACCACGGTCTACCCAATAACATATGACATGCATCCATAGAGATGATATCACATAGTACCTCATCTTGGTACCCGCCGATCTTGAACTTTACCAGGCACTGTTCACTGACCATGACCTTGTGGTCATCCTGCACCCAGGCAAGCCGATATGGATGTGGGTGTTTCTATCTCTTGAGCTTCAACTTTGTCACCATCTCTTCTGACACCAGATTGTTAGTGATTCCACTATCGATAATCACATCACACCATTTACCCTCGCACTTGCATCTAGTGCGAAACAGGCTCCTCCTTTGTTCAGGTTCATTCTCACCACTCAGCAAGACTCTTCTGTTAATTAGCGTTTCTCCTCTTTCAGAATCTTCAGAATTTGATGATCTAGCATCTTCATCGACATGTGCAACTCTGGCTTGGCCTTCATTTCTCCTGTCTGTTCTGCCTTGGCACTGAGGACATTCAAATGCCCTATGACCTTCTTCTCCACAGTGAAAACATGTTCCACGGAAGCCACCTCTTCCAGATCCTTATCCTCTTCCTCTTCCTCTCTGATCTCTATTATTCTGATCCTGGAAGTGATTGGAATTATTTCCTCACTGATTCTGACTGCTACTAGCCTCATCCTTCTTTTTTGGATCTTCATTTCGGCCACCATATGACCGTCCACCAGATCGTCCACCGCGACCTCTTCCATTTTGTCTGCTCTCGAACTTCTTGTTCAGCTTTTCCTCTACTTTTAGGGCAAATTGGTATGCCTCCTCAATACTGTTCATTCAAACCAAATTCAACTCCTCCTGAATGCTTGGCCTTAACCCATTAAGGTATCGAGCAACTTTCTCCTTATCAGCTTTGGCATGGCCTGTTCTGATGAGGAGTCGATAGAACTCCTCTGTATACTCCTGAACAGATTTTCCTGCTTGCTTCAAACTTTGCATTTTCTTCAGTAGGTCAAGCTCATAATCAACAGGAATGAACTGTCACTTCAATTTTTTTCACCATCCGATCCCATCTTGTGATTTTATCTTTCCCTGTTCTATTTCGCTCCAATTGAATTTCTTGCCACCAGATCTTCGCATGACCTTTCAGTCTGGCCTTCGCAAATTTGACCCTATCAGGATCCTCAACATCTTCATACTCAAAATACTCCTCACATTCATTGATCCAGTCGATCAATTCCTCTAGGTTAAGATTTCCAAAAAATCTAGGAACCTCAATCTTAGGTCTTTTCCCAATCTGGGAAATCGCCCGAAAAAGTCTTTCTTTCTCCTGGTTCACAATTTCAACTTCTCCTTCCTGATATTCTTCTTCGGCTTCATCCTCGCTTTCGTCTCTGACATTAAGATTCATTCCTCTGCGAATCTCTTCTTGCAATGCTCGCACTTGTCTCTGCAGCTCTCTAACCTCAGGTGTTACAACACCAGCTCTTCCGCCACGTTCCCTTCGTGGAGGCATTTTCGCGATGCGCGTTGAAACCCTAGCCACGGTCTTGGTGCAAACTGCCTCACAGTTGGTGATCTGTTTACACACTCAAGAACTCCTGCTCTGATACCACCTGATGAAGGGTGCTCCCCTTAATGCCACAAACACATAACAGAAATAGAGAAACAACAACAATAATATGCAAGAACAGAAAATTGGCTTCTTATTATCTCCACAAATGTGGAATTACAAACTTTCAGAATTACAATATGCAAAGCCACATGGGCATTCCCTTACAATATTCTGTAGGATAAAGCCTCGAACTATTACCCAGATCTACTACCCAGAACTATTCTGAACTGCCTAAGACAATAATACATCCTTCCTTATATAGGCAATTATCCACCGCCTGGGAAGGTTCCAGAATTTTAGCCAATAAGGCCGACTAAACTTAGAATTATTTTATTTTACATTTTATTACATCATAGTCGGCTCAAGATAACCTTTGAAACCCGAACAGAAATTTTGAAGAAAATTATTTTTCGCCATTTCAGGTGGCGCAACTTCCGAAGACTATAAGTCATCACCAGTTGACCCGATCGGCTATTATAACCCCATTTTGGAAATGCCACGAAGCGCTCTAAAGGCTTAATTGGCGCAAGCGTCTGTCACCCAAATTTTCGACCTCATCCGGGGCCTCTAAAGCCTTCAAAATTGAGTTCAAAGTTTCTGTACCCTGCTGCCAATACCGAAAATCTTCAATATCTTCCAACATGCACTTGATTTGGAAATGAAATTTTACTGGCAGACTTATATGACCAAAATGAACCTCCAAGAAAGAAATTAGATCATTCTGAGCACAGATGAAAATTACCAAAAATAGTAACTTTCTATAAATAGCGGCTCTGCACAGGATAGCCCTTATTGAATTCAAAAATAGAAATATTTTTGGGTGATGCAAGATTGCTCTTACACCCAGGATGCTCCTGCATCAACACTTGATGAAGGGTGCTCCCATTAATACCACAGACACATAACAGAAATAGAGAAACAACAACAATTTGCAAGAACAACAAATAGGCTTCTTATTATCTCCACAAATGTGGAATTATAAATTTTTAGAATTACAATATGCAAAGCCACATGGGCATTCCCCTTACAATATTCTCTAGGACAAATCCTCAAATTATTACCCAGATCTACGACCCAGAATTGCCTAGACAACACTACGGGCCTTCTTTATATAGGCAATTTCCACCGCCCGAAAAGGCTCCAGAAATTTAGCCCTAAGGGCCGACCAAACTTAGAATTATTTTATTTTTTATTTTATTACATCATAGTCAGCTCAAAATAAATTTTGAAACCCGAACATAAATTTTGAAGAAAAATTATTTTTCTGCCATTTCAGGTGGCCGACTTCTAGAGACCATAAGTCATCACCCATTAACCTGATTGACTATCATGACCCCATTTTAGAAAGGGCGTGAAGTGCTCTACAACGCTTGAATCAAACAAGCTTCATTCAACTGAAGTTTCAACCTCATTCGGGGCCTCTAAAGCCTTCAAAACTGAGTTTGAAGTTTCTGTACTCTGCTGCCAATACCAAAAATCTTCAATATCTTCAAAACTAGACCTGATCTAGCCATGAAACTTTACTGACAGGCTGATATGACTGAGATGAACCTCCACATGTGAAATTAGAACATTCTAAGATCATATGACCAACTTACTAAAAATAGTAAGTTTCCATAAATGGCAGCTCTACATAAGATAGCCCTTATTGAATACAAAAATAGAAATATTTTTGGGTGATGCAATATTGCTCTTACACCAGGATGCTCCTACATCAGTTCTAAGCCCTCTCATTACATGATTATTATTGTAAGCCCCATCTGACTTACACATCTAGAAAATGAATCTACAACCTATTGGGATTGAGACAAACCTTATAAAACAACAACTAAGAAGGATCGCTTGCCAACATCTGTTGAATACATTTGTTGGAGGACCTTGTATTCATGAGCAACAAATGTATTCAACAGATGTATTCAATAGATGTTGGCAAACAATCCTTCTTAGTTGTTGTTTTATAAGGTTTGTCTCAATCCCAATAGGTTATAGTTTCATTTTCTAGATGCGTAAGTCAGAGGGGGCTTAGAACACTAGTATATGCAAATTTTATTATTTAATAATAATAATCTATTAAAATGTTTACAGTTGCCTCATTCAACCTGAGGTTTGTCTTGTATTATTTTGGTCGTTATGACCCTCCTCCACTCTCTAAATTTATTCCTTATATATGGTCTTTGGATCCCACAGTGTCAACTTGGAATCGGAGGAGCAGAAGTTGCTCTCCATCATTTGGGTATACAAATCAATTATGTTGTCTCCAAAAAAATGTGACCATGATGCCTACAATTACGTTTCTCAGCTATTTTGAAATCTACATTTATATTTCTTAGCTCTTTGCAGTACTCTTCTTCAATCTGTGTTCGACGATAAGCATCTTCTTCTTCTTACTAATAGCAGCCAGAGCTTCCTTTTCATTAGGATTCAACTCCACTTCCCCCATCTCATCATCCTCATCACCCTTAGCTGCCATCCTAAGCCCTTCTTCCCTCTCCAGTTCTTCAAGCCTCTACAAGATATTTGGATCAATAATGTCTGCAACATTGTGTCCATCCATGTTCTCAGGAATATCATCTTCTTTCCACTCTTCATTTGCCAAAATATACCACTTCTTCAAGCTTGTAGAGTAAACTCCAGCCCCACCATTTTCATTCTCAATATCCTTCTCTAGCTTCATAGCCTCCTTGGAAGCACGTGCCTTGGCATCCAAAATAGCTTGAGGAATACAAGGGGGCCTCTCTTTCCCATCTCGTAGCTTGGGCATTACAAAATGAATCCTATTGAGACAACTACTGATCTTCTTTGACTTCATCTTAATTTCCACTCTCTACTCCAACAATCTCTCACATGTCGTATTCTTCACCGCAATCACCCCTTCTTCCTTCAAAGCACTCATAGAGAGTAGAATGCCATCATCCCCCCCTCTTGATTCCCAAAGAACCCACCCATATTTTTCCTAGCCTCATATCTCATCTCCGCAACCAATTTTGCATCTTCCTTTAGTAGTGTCTCTAGTGGTTACAAATCAATCTTATTAAAAACTACAATAAGAAATCTTGCCAACATTAGGGTACCCACAAAACTCTTGCCTCACCTGTTTGAGGTAAGCCAAACTCAGTCCAATTCTCTTAACAATGGTACACATCCATCCAAGTGCAGCAACCTTGAAAGATTTTCAGCAGTAAAGAGAATCCCCATATTTCATCAGCCTAACATAGTCTTTGGCCACTTTGGCAATGAGATTACGAGTAGTATTTATTTGGCCCTTGGCCAGATTGTTCCTGAAAAAAATTACAAAACTGAACCAATGACATGTTTACAACAAAAAAATACTATACGTTAAATCAAGAAACTGAACCAATCATTGTTATTAATGACCAAGAAACACTATACATTAAATCATGTGATTGATAGCAGATTGAGGCTCACTTGAGCCATAAACATGAAGAATTATTGTAAAAAAAGACGTAAACCATATATGCACACTTGAGGCAAAGAGAAGTTATGCCATATCCATATTAAAATATTAGTTACAATATGAAAATACTAAACTGACTAATTCCTGAACTCATCTCTGCATATGGTCGCAACAAAGATATGCGATTACAATACAAAGAAAGCATCATAAAAATATAATTTCAGCATTTTCCCTAGCCTGACATGTTTTGCATTCAAATCCTTCATCGTGGATAACTGGAGATGGGTGGATAGATGCAAATGAGTTTTCATCGACCCAACAAAAGTATCCGCAACCATTATTTCCTTGTGATGACCAATCTACATTAGTTCTTATAATATAATGAATAGTATTTACATTAGAAACATTAAATATATATACATTAGCAACCTTTTTTCTATTTGAGCAACACGAAAATTATCATCCAGGGTTGCTCTATGTCTGTGAAGTCTTCAACATACATTGCCCACTACCACATTGACAGTTTAACACATTGACAAGAGCCATTGAGCTTATATCAATAATGCACCACACCATCATTACTACATTTATTACATAAATATTATAACATATAATCATATGATTATAATAATCATACATTCATCACTATTGTTCTATTGTAGATTCAAGTACTTAAAAAATGTTTGCAATCAATGGTTTGAACAAAGATGTCATTCTAGGGCAGCAAGGACAATTTAACTATACTTGAGCTAGAATTAGTCAACTTCAATACTTTCAAAACTAAAATTGAACCTTGTTTCTTCTAGCGCCAATATTTATAAATTTCATGTAACATGGGATGATTAGAAGCCTCCCTTTACTATATTTTGACATTTTGTACTTGTTTTGTAAGGGCTCATTAAGACAGTCACCAAGGAGTCTCTTACCATGAAAAAAACCAATAATTAATGAATTTTAGATTCTAAAAGATCACTCCAACAAAAAATTATTTGTCTTGAATCGTATTCCTGTGATGGTTTGGATATAAACAAGAACTATCCACACATGTTATAGAGACTAAAACCTTGCCATTGATTCATATGGGTATAACACAAAAATTTACCACAATTTAGAAAACCCGAATGATATTATACCACTGTTTACTTCAAAACTAACATGGGTGCTGAAACCAAACAAAGAGTTTATCAAGATAACGGTTGCTGAAACAGATTTACATAAACCAATTAACTCAAAACATAAACCCTTTTTTGAATAATTTAATTTTAACTTTGGTTGTGTTAAAGGAACTATGTTGACTTTATTTTGTAGTTGTTTAACATGAGATTTTGTAGATTAATAGGAGTTCATATTTTCATGGGAACGTATCATTCAGTTGAGCATTAATGTTAATCTATATCTAGTGAGATGAACATAACTCATGTACCTCATGCTAGTTTTCTTGGATTAGAGTAGACATTATCCAACCGCCTGTGAGGGTTGTCACTGTTATTAATTGGTGTAAAAGGAGGACCGCATGTGTGTTATAGCACTTTATATAAATACTCACTATTTGGATAATGTCTAGTCTAATGAAAAAAAGTGTATACAAGGTATCCAAGCACACTAGCATGAGGTACATGAATTATGTGCATCTCACTAGTTATAGATGGGAAACTATGGCACACTAGTATATGTGAACTCCTATTAATCTACAAACTCTCATGTGAAACAAATACAAAATAAAGTCAACATAGTTATGTTAACACAACCAAAGTTAAAATTAAATTATCTCTATCCCTAAGATAAACTAAGTAGCCTTCATATATTTTAATGTCAAACTACTATTAAATTGACTGTACCCTAGATGTTTAATAAAGAAGAAAACCCAAATTACTTTCATAGCCTACATAAGGAAAAAAAATTCCTTCATAAATGAGGGTGTTGACCATAAAACCAATATCCTTCTCCATATAAAAGGGGAAGTGTTCACACTCACTTTTAGGTCAGCAGTGTACAAAGAATATAATGCCCACACAAGAGGAATAAATATTTTGACAAAGCTATTTTTTCTAGTCATGTCAATCAAATCCCAAGTGATGAAGAGCTATGTAGCCAAAAACCAAAACAAAGGTCTTCAACACTCTAATCCACACAATAGTGGATTCTAGGATTGATTCTAGATCCTTTACCCACACCCAGGTACACACTCCTGATGAGCCTAGTTTCCTAGTAGCCTTCTAGACTGATTTCACAAGGTTCTTTCTAGACTTTCCCAAAAGACTCGGGAAGATAATCACATATTTGGATACCCTTTTCAGGGTTATACAACATACTAGAAAATGAAATATTGTTCCTTTGGACCAACATGTCACGTCCAAAGGATGCAAATTTTTTTTCAAACCTGCACAAAACTATTCATAACTCCAATGAGATGGAACAACATACCCTAGCAATCATTTGGATCCATATCAACCATAAAAATAAATGTTTTTCAATAGAATAGTCAGATTGTACCCTCACAGACAGTGACTGGCAGATTACCAATGAATTTATGTTTTCATTACTTGAAAATAGTTTACATTCATTGTTATGATCCAGAATCAATCATTAACTGTTAGAATAACTGAGAGGGGGGTGAATCAGTTATCCAGTGTCCCAAAACAAAATGTATAATTCAAAACAATTTCTTCAATTTCTACTCATCGGTAAACAATAATAACTCTCACTGTCTGTGCTTTTACCGATTACCAGTCTAATGCTAAAACAGTTTACCGATCAAATCTAACATGTAACATGTAAAGAATGATAACAAAAAAATATCACAATCAACACATAACACAAGAGATTTAACGTGGAAACCTTGTAAAGGGAAAAACCACCTGGGACCGGCAACCCAAAATTGTTCACTCTTCTGAAGTGAGGTTGGTTAAGAGCCAACCTTGTTAAAGGTTACAAACACACTATCAGGTGTGACCTTGTTAGAGGATTTTAGACTAGAAGTTATCATCCAACTAGCATTCACTATGGGGCTGATAGGATAACAATGTTCATTCTATGAATGATACATCATAAGACTTTCAGAGTCCACTCGGTTAAGAGATTTTGACTATATACAATGGTTAAATATGTAACAGTAAATGACCTGCCTTAATACAACTTCAATTGCTGATTACAGATCAATATTTAGTCCATACAAATCCTTCTGATCAATAATTCATTTCAGATTCAATATTGTATCAACTTACTATTCATCGGTAATTCCTCTCTGTAGCTCAGTAATTTTTCTGCAGCTCGGTTTTTACTAACCAGTATGATCAGAATACATGAAAACCTTGTTTCTGCGATATTCCTGCAGCTTCTTCTTTCCAACATCTTTCATAAAGAAAATCTATTCTCTTATATAGATGAGTAAATCATTTTCTTCTCCACCATCAAATTTTGCCGCTTAACCTCATTCATAGATTTTTCTGCTTCAAACTTTCTCGGTACTTGTGTCAATAACACTTTTCAATCTTTTCCGTTAGATCTCCTCTGAATTTTGTCAGCCGTCGATCTATGTAACAAACATTATTTGTTACCTCGATGTTATACTCTTGCCAGCTCATCAATCTTATCAGCTAAGCTAATCATTTAATACATTCTTTTTTTCTCGGTTAACAAAGAAATGCGTCGGTGAACACTGCTTAGTTAATACTATGATTGGTATACACTACACTCTGTCGGTGTATACTAGAAATGCTTCATTTACCAACAACTCTGCTTTGTGTCTTTTAGCTCTATACTTCATTATAGATGAATGCAACATAATAAAGTCAATATCATCAAGTCATAGACTCATCAACAAGTTACTCAATGTGTTCCTTATCCTCATCTATCATCTACATCTTTCCTCATGTAGATTTCTCTATTCTTCATCTCTTCCACCATTCTTCAGATGTCTCGGTATAGTAACTTACAAGATAAGTGCTGTCAAACTAGTTGACATCAATGACAACATAATACCAATTTAATAAAATTACATATCTAATCATCAACTCCTCAGTGATAATTAATCATAGATTCTTCAATCAGATTTCAAATGAGTTGTAGTCCAACAATCTCTCCCTTTGGCATTGATGGCAACTCAAGTAATATGAAATGTACCATACACATACCAAACATACATTCTAAAACTTTGTGAACAAATGCTATAAGTTGAATAGACTTAATATGTTTAATCACTATGTTACTAAACCAACATTAAATAATACAACTTTACCATTCTGCAGTTGTGATCTTTTCAGTTCTCCTATTCCCACTTCTATTCTCTATAATTGATCTTCAATACTCTGTCTCATTAAGATTGTCTCTCCCTTAGATAATTCTTTTCGGTGCTTGTTCCTTTTCACATCTTGTTTATCTTTCCCCTTTTATTGTTTATCTCTTCCCTTTTCATTTCATATTGTATATCTCTCCCTTTGACAACAATGCCAAAGAAATAAATGAACAAACAATTCTGTCTTCCTTTGTATCTCTGAATACTGATATTCCAATTGGTTCAAGTTGACAAACTTAATCACAACCTCAAACATGATTCAAAGTGTAAACTATGCTAAATCAACATGAATGATCTTCTAATAAAAGTAGGTTGATGCAACAACCAGATCATCTTAGTGACCGATAGACAGGGGATGGACCCCAAGTCTAGTCCTCAAGTATTCAAATGTGTCCTTTGGTAGGGGCTTTGTAAAAATATCTGCAAGTTGTTCTTTAGATGTAACAAATTATAACTTGAATTTCTTCTCTTGCACTTGTTCTCTTAAGTAATGATACTCAATAGATATATGCTTTGTCTTAGAGTGCATCATAGGATTCTTTGAAATATTAATAGCACTAGTGTTGTCACAGTATATAATCACCGGGTTAGTGATTACCTCATTCATTCCTTCCAACACTTGTTTGATATATGCAATGTTTGAACAATTAGTAGCAGCAGTAGCATATTCTACTTCAGCTGTAGACTGAGAAATAAAAGCCTACTTTTTACTTGTCCATGTTACAAGTCTTTCACCAAAGAAAAATGCTCCTCCGGTGGTGCTTTTTCTATCATCCACATTTCCAGCCCAATCAGCATCGGTGTAAACTTTCATTTCAAAATTCCCTTCTTTAGGATACCATAATCCAAAATTCTCTATTTTCTTCAAGTATCTTAAGATCCTTTTTGTAGCTATCATGTGTGATTCTCTAGGATTAGCATAAAATCTTGCAACAATTCCCACAACATGTGCTATATCTGGTCTACTATGAACTACATACATTAACTTACCAATCATGGATCGGTAGAGTGTTTGGTTGACCTCAGTAGTTTCATCCTCCTTTGTCAATTTGCATCCAATAGCCATCGATGTTCCTACAGGTTTAGCATCTTCCATGTCAAATTTCTTCAGTACTTCCTTTATGTATTTAGATTATGTGATGACTATCCCATCAGTCTGCTGAATCACTTGTAATCTAAGAAAGAACTTAATCTCTCCGAACATAGACATTTCAAATTCCTTTTGCATTTCATCAGCAAATGCCTTGCAGACAAGATCTGAGCCTCCAAAAATAATGTCATCAGCAAATATTTCAGCAATGATAATAGTGTCATCAGTATTACCTTTCACATATAGATTTCTATTTTCACTTGTTCTAAAAAATCCAATACTTAACAAGTATGTATGTAGCCTTTCATACCATGCTCTTGGTGCTTGCTTCAAACCATATAAAGCTTTATGTAATCTACATACCATGTCTTTATTGTTGAGATCAACAAATCCTTCAGGTTGTTCAATGTAGACCTCTTCTTCAAGTATACCATTCAAAAATGCTGACTTCACATCCATTTGATAGAATTTGAATTTCTTATGTGCAACATATGCAAGTAGCATTCTAACTCCTAATCTAGTAATAGGTGCAAATGTTTCACCATACTCAATGCCTTCTTCCCGTGCATATCCCTTGCATACCAATCTAGCTTTATTTCTTATGACTTCACCATTTTCATTCAATTTATTCCTATATATCCACTTAGTACCGATAATATTCTTATCTTTTGGTCAGGGTACTAAGGACTAGGTTTTGTTCTTCTCTATTTTCTCTATTTCCTCCTTCATTGCATTAACCCATTCTTCATTCTCTAATGCAACTTTCATAGTTTTAGGTTCAAATTCACAAATTAGACATGTACCTTGTCTTGTTTTGCTTCTAGTTTGCATTCCAGCATGTCTGTCTCCAATGATTTGTGTCTCAAGATGATGTCTTCTGACAAAAATAGCCAAAACTTGATTTCTCCTTTCTTGTTCATCCTGTTCAGGGTCATTTTCTTGCTTGGTAGCTCCATCTTGTTCCTCAGTTTGTGTTGCCTGTTGTCTTGCATTGTTTCCCTACTGACCGATTGTCATAGTCTGCGGTGTCGGTAGATACTCTGGATGTTCAATGTAAGTGAATCTACCATATGTACTTGTCATCAAACTCATCAACATGAACATTAGTACTTTCAACTATCTTATTTTTAGCCTTATTCAAACATTTATATGCTTTACTTGTAGTGGAATATCCCAAAAATATTCCTTCATCTCCTTTAGAATCAAATTTGCCATTTCTCTCATCTTTCAAAATAAAGAATTTACTTCCAAATTTTTTGAAATAACTTACAGTAGGTTTGTGTCCAAACCATAGTTCATAAGGTGTTTGGTTGGAGTCCTTCTTTAGTTATACTCAGTTAAGAACATACACAGCTGCACTGATAGCTTCCCTCCAATATGTTTGAGCAACATTCTTCTGTATCATCAATGTTCTAGCATATTCAATTATAGACCTGTTCCTCCTTTCAGCAATGCCATTTTTCTGAGGTGTCCTCGGTGCAGATACCTACCTTTTGATTCCATGCTCATTAAAAAAATTGGTAAATTCATCAGAGATAAATTCACCTCCTCTATCAGATCTTAAACATTTTATTTCTTTTCGAGTTTCTTTCTCTACCTTAGCTTTATACCATTTAAACATTTTGAAAGCTTCAAGTTTCTCTTTCAAGAACATAACAATCATCATTCTAGTATAATCATCAACAAAAAGAATAAAATATCTATTACCGGAACAACTCTAAGTTCTCATAGGACCACATAGGTCGGTATGAACCAACTCAAGTATCTTCTTTGTTGAATAGTCTTTAATTTTAAAACTAGACTTAGTCATCTTACCTTTCTGACACTCATGGAACATGGCATGATCAAGTTTTGTCAAGTTAGGCAATCCTCTAACTCTTCTCTTTCTACTAATCTTGATCATGTTGTCAAAGTTCACATGGCATAACCTTATGTGCCACAACCAAGCATCTTCATCCTTTATTAACAAACAAGAAGACTGATCCATATCAAGATAGAATAGATTACCTATGGATTGTGTACCAGTTCTGACAAGTCTTCCTCCATCATCATAGATCTTCACCTTTTTGCTCTCAAAAGCTAGTCAGTGGCTTGAATTGTTTAGCTAAGCCACACTTATCAAATTATAGTTCAATCCATCTACCTAGTATGCATTTTCACATTGTAATATGTCATTGATCATCAGTGAGCCTTTACCTCTTACCATACAAGGTGCATCATTTCCCATTCTCATAGATCCTCCATTATAATCAACAAGATGATCAAACTTTTCTACATCATCGGTCATATGATGTGTACAACCACTGTCTATGATCCATGTATCATTTCTGCTTACTTTAGAGATCAGTGCTGTCTCTTCATGTTTCTCTTCCTCTTTTGAATCATCTTTCATAAAAACAAATACAACTTCTATATCATCATCAAAATCAGATTCAATTTCAATATCTTTAGCTATGTAACATACCTTTTTGCCTTTTTCATCTCTGTTGTCTCTATTGTAGTGTCGGTAGCCTTTGTTGACTCTTCTTCCATAGCTTCCTTTAGATCGGTCTTTGGATCTATCATCATCTTTCTTTTGAGGACATCTAGTAGGGATGTGACTAACTTCTTTACAATTAAAGCATGCTAAAGGTAGCTTACCTCTATACCTTCCTTTTCCTTTGGGTAATCTTCTAGCCATAAGTGCTTCAAGCTCATCAAGTTCATCATCGATATTGTCATTACTATCACAATTCTTACTATTCCTGCTAGACTTTCCAATCTTCAAAGAAGACATGAAAGTGGATTCAATAGAAGGAACAACACTATTATCAAAATTGTTTAATTCAAAGGTTGTAAGTTTACCAATCAGAGTGTCAAGAGTAAGGTTGGATGTACCTCTTGTTTCATGAATTGCAGAAATCCTAATTGGTTAAACTGGTAGCAAAGTTCTAAGAATCTTGCTTATCACCGTTTCATCATCAATCACTCCATCAGATGCTCTAATAGCATGTACCACATTTTTGAGTCTATTTGAATATTGTACAATGTTCTCACCTTCTTTCATTCTCATATCATCAAATCTACCTCTCAGACTTTCAGCTTGGGTTCTTTTGACATTCAGATTTCCACGGTATATTTATACTAATTTATCCCACATTCCTTTGGCAGTTGTACATGTCTTGATATCTTCAAATTCAGCATCGGTACAGGTAGCAAGAAGTTCCATCATAGTAACATTGTGTTCATGCTTGTCCTTTAGTTGATCAATAGTTAAGGGACCAATGGGCGGTTGCATGTAGCCATTCTCCATTAGCTCTAGTGCAGAGTTCCCAATTCTAGATATGTGCAGCTTCATTTTGCTTTGCCATACTGCGAAGTTCTCTTTGTTCAGCTTCGGTACTTCCCTCTTATACATCTTGAGACCTTTATGCTTAAGTCCTTAAAACTCTATTCCAAGCAACCAAAGCTCTAATACCAATTGTTAGAATAACTAAGAGGGGGTTGAATCAGTTATCCAGTGTCCCAAAACAAAATGTATAATTCAAAACAATTTTTTCAATTTCTGCTCATCGGTAAACAATAATAACTCTCACTGTCTATGCTTTTACCAATTACCAGTCTAATGCTAAAATAGTTTACTGATCAAATCTAACATGTAACATGTAAAGAATGATAACAAACAAATATCACAATCAACACATAACACAAGAGATTTAACATGGAAACCCTGTAAAGGGAAAAACCACCTAGGATCGACAACCCAAAATTGTTCACTCTTTTGAAGTGAGGTCGGTTAAGACCCAACCTTGTTAAAGGTTACAAACACATTGTCAGGTGTGACCTTGTTAGAGGATTTTAGACTAGAAGTTATCATCCAACCAAAATTCACTATGGGGTTAACAGGATAACAATGTTCATTCTATGAATGATACATCATAAGACTTTCAAAGTCCACTTGGTTAAGAGATTTTGACTATATACAATGGTTAAATATGTAACAATAAATGACCTACCTTAATACAACTTCAATTACAGATTACAGATCAATATTTAGTCCATACAAATCCTTCTGATCAATAATTCACTTCAGATTCAACACTATGTCAACTTACTGTCCATCGGTAACTCCTCTCTGTAGCTCAGTAATTATTCTGTAGCTTGGTTCTTACTAACCAGTATGATTAGAATAGATGAAAACCTTATTCATGCAATATTCCTGTAGCTTCTTCTTCTTTTCGATATCTTTCATAAAGAAAATCTGTTCTCTTATATAGATGAGTAAATCATTTTCTTCTCCCTCATTCATAGATTTTGCCGCTTTAAAATTTCTCGGTACTTGTGTCAATAACATGTTTCAATCTTTTTCGTTAGATCTCCTCTAAATTTTGTTAGCCGTCGATCTATGTAACAAACATTATCTGTTACCTCGATGTTATACTCTTGCCAGCTCATCAATCTTATCAGCTAAGCTAATCATTTAATACATTTTTTTCTGCTCAGTTAACAAAGAAATGCATCAGTGAACACTACTCGATTAACACTGCGATCGGTATACACTACACTCCGTCGGTGTATACTAGAAATGCTTCATTTACTAACAACACTGCTTTATGTCTTTCAGCTCTATACTTCATTATAGATGAATGCAACATAATAAAGTCAATATCATCAAGTCATAGACTCATCAATAAGTTACTCAATGTGTTCCTTATCCTCATCTGTCATGTACATCTTTCCTCATATAGATTTCTCTATTCCTCATCTCTTTCACCTTTCTTCAAATGTCTCGGTATAGTAACTTACAAGATAAGTGTTGTCAAGCTAGTTGACATCAATGACAACATAATATTGATTTAATCAAATTACATATCTAATCATCAACTCCTCAATGATCTTTAATCATAGATTCTTCAATCAAATTCCAAATCAGTTGTAGTCCAACATTAACTTGGTCCTTCCTCTTCTCTTCCTCTAACACACGCATCCAACCACAAATAAGCCTCTTTAAGGCCAGTTGTAACCACCAACTAACTAGAAGAGTCTATTGACAGTTAGTTACTTGTTAAGTTTGGTTTTCTAGTGATTCTTAGGCATTGTATTAAAGGCAAATAATAGTCATGAAGAAGAAGTGTCAAATTTTTTAGTCATGAAAGATAAAAAAGACAACATGATGTCACACTACTAAGAATCAAATAAACAAGTTTTGTGATGTATAATAGTGATAATGAAAGAAATTACAAGAGAAGGGGTGGTCATATAAAAAACCCAAGGAATTTGATGGTAGAAGAAATAATAATGAGGTTTAAGCAGATCATTGTGAAAATTTTGACTGTGATAATATTCCATGTCATGGTCACAATAAATTGAGGAAAGCTTAAGGAATAAAACAAAGGAACAGTCATAGTTGTTGCTGAATTATCAGTTGAGATGGCCTAAACAAGCCTGTAGTCAATGATAGTAAACAAAAAATTGCAGGGATATGATAGATCTATCAATGGACAAGTAAGCAATGAAGGTGTGGTTATAAAATCCAAGAGAATACAATAAATGGATTTTGTTATTGCAAAGGTTTCCATATTGACAGTTGAGTGACAAAGGATTTTTGAGGGAAGTCATTAAAAGAAGCATAGATGATAGTCTTCATATGGGTTAGAGTAGTCTTGTGAATATATAAAAGACTTAAGAAAATGTGATGAGGTTAGTCTTAAGTACAAGTGGAATGCAAGGGTAGTTAGTTAGCTTATAAATAGATTCATTAAGAAAAAGAATACATCCCAAAGCATGAGTAGAAATTCATAAAAAAATGTGGCATGATCAACACGAAGTGATACCATAGTCATGAGACCTTATGTCAGTGAGCACTATGAGGAATGGATTTCACAATGAAAGAGTATGCAGCAACAAAGATAATGAAATATCATGAGCTATGCAAGGAGATGGTCAAATATAGATGATATGCATGCTCTTATGTCACTATGAAAAGAACATAAATAATGTTGCAGGTCAGTTCAAAGGATAATGGTTACAAGGAGAGGTTCAAATTAAGATTAAGTGTAAGAATGCCAAACAAGTGACAATTCCATAGATTCTTTTGAGAGGAATGTGATGTGTATCATACTAGGCAATTTTGAGATAATAAATACATTACTTTCTAGACTTCATGAAGTGTAATGTTGGTGACAATGTCATAGAAATAAGATTCTTCATAGGTCAAGATGTCTGATGAATGGTCAGTAATGAGTAAGATATTAGAGGCATTCATGAGGGTGAACTCTTAAAAGATACAAAAATATGGCATAGATGGCCTTTATTTTCTCCAATGTCATCCTAATAAGCTAAGCACCTTTAAAGCATGTTTTTCACATGGTTTAATGTATAAAGACCAAGTTGGGATAGTTTAGAAGTAATGATTTTTTTTTGGACAGAAACAAGCATCTAATGAGAAGATAAAAGAGTTGGGAGATGTTTCATTGTAACTTAAAGGTATTAGTGAACATATGAATAAGCATGTTTCTTATATTTAGCATGCTTCCAGTCCATTAGATCAATTTTTAGAGGTGTGATGATGCAGATAAATTTTCAATAATGTGATCATAAGTTAAACAACTTTTTCCTAGAAAAAGATAAAATTATGTGTAAACTAGAAAGTGGAATAATTACATAAAGATTCCCTAGCTTCATGTAATGTGAAGAACATAATAAGTACCTCATGAATGTAATAGCAGAAATGTATATAAACAGAGATCAAAATCTCAAACACTTATACAGTGATAAAAAATGTGCCAGCAAATACACAATACATGTTGCCCTGGCACATTGCTCACAGGCCCTAAGTAGGTAACCAACAAGTACCAATAGAATAGAAGAATAAAAAAATGCCATAAAAATGCTTCCCAATCACTTGATCTTATGCAATGTGGTGGATTGTGGATCTGTCTCATTGATCACCTCAAGAATCTTTGCTAGAGTAAACATCTTTTGGAAGTACAAATTGGGTATTGTAGATGCCATCTACATAAATGGGAGTATAGGGAAAGATGATCAAATTTGAGTGATAGGAACATCCATTGCAAGAAAGGGATGGAACAGGGACAAAGTCACATAAGTTTAAGAATTCTTAGGTGAAAGCAAATCTGGAAGTGGCTTGGTGGAAGTATAAGAGAGATATTGTCATGGAAGACATCTCTCTTTATAAAGATTACTTGGATGAACAATTATATAAATGATAGTCCTTGGAATCATCATTCTATTTGATGGAATGCACTTCCAACTTAGATGATAGCTTGTGATGAATTTCATAAGGAATGTATGCCTAGGCATCAGATCCGAACACTAAGAGATGAGAAATATTTGACTTTTCTTTCATCATACCTTCATATGGAGTACACCCTTTGAGAACTCAAGTCACTATTTACTATTTAGTTGATGATGTGTATGAAATAGGCAGCCACTTCTCCTTGGAACTTAACATCCACATACTTGACATGAATTATGCATCTAGCTATTTACATAATGGCATTGCACTTTCTTCTAGTAAATATTGGAAAATATCTTGATGGTCTTGGTAAGGACCATAGGACCAAATTCATGTAATAGGAAAACATGATGCATAGGTTGGTTAGTTAGGATTTTAGAGATTTTGATGATGTAATAAGGTCACAAAATGACCCATGTTAAAGTTATAGGTCTATAGGAGTTTATTTGAATATAGTTTAAAAAATTCAAATATTTAAATCCTAATGACTAGTGTCAATTAGAAGGGAAAGCTTGTTGAAAGGCTTAAATGCATTTGTAAACAAAGGGACCTGATTGGAATTGGTTGGAAAAGTTTTCATACACCTTATATAGCCTGGTCAAGGCATAAGGAAAGAATAGTACAGAGGAGGAAACATTTTGTACAAACTGTGTTGTTTGGAAACAATAAAAGTAACCAATTTATGAAAATTTCCTTATGGTAGTTTGATTTTCTATATTTCATAGTTCTTGAATGGTTAATTAACATTAATAAGTATCAATGGAAGCAATTTTCATGATTTAAGAAACTATTGTAGACTATTTTTTCTCTGAATTTGCTAACATCGTATTAAATATGAGTTTTTCCTTAATTGTTTTGAGTTTCATGATGATCCTATGATCATTCCATGGATGTAAAGAATTGGTATCATGTAATGATCATGTTGTAACATATATGATATGAAAATAATCTTAAATTTTAGAGAAGTGTTGAAGTTTGGTGATCAATATATGCATATTGGTTGAAGGAAGACCAAAATTGGAGGCCAATGTATTGCAGTAGATACTCTACCATAAGGAGGGTACCTTTTTACGGTTGAAATAGTTAGTATATGTTGGATATATGGTGAACCAACATTTTTTTGGTTGATATTAGGTTTAGAAAGTGTACATTGAGTAGGCCCTAGTTTAAGGAGGGTTTAGAGGACAATTTGGGGATTTTGTATGTAGGAATCCTATAGAAACAAATTTGATTGTATTTTCCTCTTGGAAAAATGGTCAGCGCTCCCCTCAAGATTCGTGACATGGCTTAACCACCTCCTATGTCTTCTATAAGTCTAGTGGTTTTATCGGGCATTAATAGGTTGATCTTTTGGTGCAACGACAACCACTACTTGTAACAAGTGGTATCAGAGCTTGGTCACAGGTTCGAATCCCCTCAGGTAATGCTGAGGGGGAGATTGTTGACAAAATGATCAGCACTCCCCTTGAGATTCATGACATGGCTTAACTACCTCCTGTGTCTTCTATAAGTCTAGTGGTTGTATCACGCATTAACAGGTTGATCTTTTGGTGCAATGATAACCACTACTTGTAACACCTCTCATTATTAAATTGTGAAATGTATCAAATTTTACATTGTAAAATGATGCGGTGATTCGTAACGAATTGTTGAAACTCTTTGTTGACATATTTTCTTCCCTTGCTTGATCAAAGACATTTCAAATTTTTGAATGTCAGAAAAACTTCATCCTTGCTTTTGATTTGGTAGAACCAAAGTAATTGAGAGTGGTCATCGAAGAAGGTGAGGAAAGGCTTCTCAATGGATTTTTCCTACGATGCAGTCTTCTTAGACCCAACTTGGAGGATTCTCACAAGAGATTCCTCTAATTGTGTTGTGAAATTCTCACATCAACCCATAGTCTACTTTAGGTTTTAAAGTTATTTATAAAAAAATGGGGGGCTTTTTTTTGTGCTTCAGGTTTAGCATTCAAAAATTTAGGGTTTTGCAAGTTTTTGCTGAGTCACTGAGTTTGAATCAAATGTATATAAACATAAAATCTCAAACACTTATACAATGATAAAAAACATGCCAACAAATACACAATACATGATGCCTTGGCACATTGCTCACGGGCCCTAAGTAGATAACCAACAACTATCAATAGCTTAGAAGCATAAAATAATGTCAGACAAATGTAGAGTAAGGAAATCCTTATAGACGGTCCTCCTTTTACACCAAATAATAGTGACAACCCTGACAGGTGGTCCTCCTTTTACACCAAAATAATAGTGGCAACCCGTAGATAGTCCTCTTTTTTACACCAAATAACAGTGGCAACCCTAGCTCATAGGCGGTCCTCCTAAAACTCTCATCGAATAACAGTTAAAACCCTTGTAGGCACTCCTTCACGCGCTCCAAGTTAAAACCAAATAATGAAATGAGATATGCAATCTTTTTTCTTTTTAAAGTTATGCCCATGTTGGTTGAAATTTCAACCTACATGGTATTGGTCAAACTTTCAACCAACATGGGCATGGATTAAAAAAAAAAAAGTTTTCCTTCTATAATCCAACCAAACTAAACCTTTATAATTGATGGTCAAAAATTTTGATAGAAAAATGAGGTCAAATGTACTAGTGTAACTATGCATGGTTTTTATATATAACTGTCGCACATAAAACATAAAAGTACATAGATACAAATACAATAGAGTGCATGTCTGAAAGGTTGAAATAATACATGATATCAATAAATATATGTCATTGGACTATCAGTCATCCAAATGCATATTCATGTCTCCTATGCCATCAGAAAGTCAATCGTCCATCTGCAATCTTAAGATGAAAATGTGATCTAGGCATTTATTCCGCTCAACCACGAAGTGGTTAGCTCCCCTAGGGATCATCCTGAAATGAAGAGCACACCGACCCTACTCGAGTGATCTATCAACTCAACACTGATGGATTGGAAAGAAATCTAGTGCAAGCTGTGAACTAATTACTTCTCATACATAAAGTAAAACTAACACAGATATGGCAGAGAGAAAATAAATAACCAACACAAATTTCATTGTGTTTACATAGCTTAGGCCTAAGCATTTTACACCAGATTTCTACTAGCAGGTAAAAGAAAATAATATTTACTCTTATTTGTTTCTCCATATTCGGCACCCATTTTCCAAAAATATTTTTCTCAAATAAAAAGTAAGATCGAAATATCATAAAATTCAAACAATTCTATTTCTAATTTACCCTTTTTCTTTTAACAAAAATGACCATTTAGTCACATTTAATGATTAAAATATGGTTTTTATTTAAATCAATAGATAATTTTCTTTTATCAGAAATTAATAAAATTAAAATTAAAAATTCATTCTTGAAAAACAAGTAATTTAAGATTTCTAAATTTCATGTTTCTTTTCTTAGCTTCAAAAAACTAAATTGCATGCTCGCTCTGTGCTCTGCTAGGGTTTTTTCACCTTGCATCCATTTTTGTAGTCCCATCCTTTACACATACCGTAGTTATTGCGGGAAATATCCTAATATATATGGCTTTGGCCACTTCCCACCAAGTAGTTGATGCTGGTGTTGGTGTGGTTTTGGATAGCAATGGCACCACCAAGAAAATGCCCCTACAAGTTTGTACCCAAAGTATTCCACGAGGTATGGCCCAACCTGATATTGTTTTACCCATTAATGAATTCAATGATGCATACACTTGGCTTGAATTGCACACCCTGATTGGCTATTTTCTGGGTCGCAACCCCCTTGAACATGTTCTCAAGGGCTGGGTTGTGAAGAACTGGACTCCTCACAGAATCTGCCTGGAAGGCATTCAGAGCCTTACCAAAGGCTTTTTTCTTTTTCACTTTTCTAACCCCTCCCATGTGGATGCTATCTTTGCAAAAGGTCCTTGGAATATCAGGGCCTTGCTTTTAGTCTTCCAATGCTGGTCTCATGACTTCTCTATCTCTGATGACAAGAAGCTCAAGGTCCTAGTGTGGGTTGAGTTCCTTGGTCTTCCCTTACCTTGTTGGCCTTTCATGCAAGCCATAGCAAAGAATCTCGATAGGGTTATATGTCTCGAGCATGACCATTTTCATAATCCTCACCCTCACAAGAGACTCTGTGTCGAGGTTGACCTTTCTAGGGATCTCAAAGAATCCATAGAGATTCAGGTTGGTGATACCACCTTCACCTAGAAGGTGCTCTATCTTAATCTTCCCAATACTTGCTATCGGTGTCAATCCGCAGAGCATAAGATTAAGGACTGCCCTTTGGTAGTGCCTCGTACCAAGCCTCCTCCCAAGGATGCTAGTTCATAGCTGGCTGAGACTGGCAAGAAAGAAGAGGGAAAAAAAGATGAATGGGTCATTATCAGTTGCCATAACAAGCCCCACAAGCAGCCTATTTTAGCTCCCGCCTCTCATCCACCACCTTCTGATAACACAATTTTTTTGGAAACCCCTGTTATCAAAGTTTCAAACCCTGTTGAGCAGGGGAAAAATGTTCTCACCACCCAAGCTTCTACTCCTCCAGCCAACATGCCTCTGATGATTGTCGAGATTGTTTCTTCCATCTCTTTCTGCCACTCTCGCAGCCCTTCTGGGCACACTGAGACTAAATTCAATGGCATGCAAGACAAGCGGTGTAATATTTCTCTAGATTTTCTTGGGTCTAGTTTTGCGCCAAGATATTTGTCTAATAGATTTGACTCCCTTGGGGATGAGGATGGAATGGATGACACTGTTATTCCATGAAGTACATCTCATGGAATGTGGGTTGACAGAGCTACACAGAAAATATTCTGTCAGGGATTTTCGTAAGCATTTTTGTCATCTGGATGTTTTATGCCTCTAGGAAGTTAAGATTTTTGGTTTCATGCTTGATGCTACTTGTAAAGTTATTTGGCCTAAGAGCCTTGCTCTTTGTTCTTAGCATGAGGTTGGCTGAGGTGGAGTTGTCACTCTCCTCTCTCCTCATTGGCATTCCTTTCTGGTTAGCCATGGTTCTGATCCCATGCAACGAGTTGTTTGGGCCACTTTCATCATTGAGAATCATTCTTTTGGCATAGCTAATGTTTATGCTCCCAATGATGTTGTTGAAAGATCTCACCTGTGGCGTTGGCTTGCAGATTCTCTACCACCTACTACCTAGCTTGTTTGTGGGCACTTCAATATGGTGGAGATGGTGTCTGACAAGGATGGTTTTGTACAATTTTGATGGACAACTGGTGAAAGAGAAGCTTGGTACTACATGCATAATAAATTAGGGCTTTTTGATCCCAATGTGGTTCATCATTGTTCTGATGGGGCCTGGCACACTTGGTCTAATTACAGGGCTTCTTCTGACATAATTCATAAAAGGCTTGATCATGCCATGATCTTGGCTCAATATTTTTTTTCCTTTTCTGAAAATCAAGCCTTACCAGTCACTCCTCTTGTTGATGTGACCTTGTCAGACCAATTTCCCATCCAATTTAATGTTGTTTGGTAGACAGCTAAGGCTAGGCATCCCACCACATAATTCTACTTTAATACTTCTGTCCTTCATCATCCTTCTAGTGTGGCCCACATTCATTGGGTTTGGAACCTTGAGCCTAGACCCACCCACTTGACAGGATGGATTCAATGGTGGAATGATGCCATTAGGCGTACGACTCATTTTTTGTGCATCTATGGTAGGCAATTGGCCAACTGTCATCATAGAGCTTATGATGTCAACACCAAAGCTTTGCATGTTGCCATCGAAGCTTTAGCTCAGGACCCATTCAATCAAGAGTTGCAAATCAATCTTGCCAAGTTACACCACCAGAAGAAAGTGGTTGACAACCATGCTGCCAGAGGAGCCCAGATCAAAGCTCGACTATACTGGTTAAAGGTTGGAGACCAAGTCTCAAAAGAATTTTTTACTACCCTCCATCCTCGGCATACCAGTATGGGCATATCTAGAATCCGAGAAGGTCATTCCCTTTTCATGGAGCTTCCTGATGTTTTGCAAGCCTTTATTTTCCAGTATGAACAAGTCTTTGCTACTAAGGGCCACTCCCCTACCAGCGAGAAAGCTGTTATGGATTGCATCATAGTGGTTCCTTAGTGTGTCTCCCCTGCTTAGTGGGTCTTTTGTGACCAACTACTTTCCTTGCAGGATCTTCGTGAAGCTGTGTTCGCCATGCCTAATGATAAAGCCCTTGGTTGTGATGGCTTTCCCTATGAGTTTTACAAAACCCTTTGGGATGCCATTGGTCTAGATCTCCACCAGGTCTACCTGGAAGCCTTTCATAACTAATCTCTTGGGGATATCATTAACCAGGGGAATATCAAGTTCATTCCCAAAAATGGGGATCCTGAGGACATTTGTAATTGGCGGCCCATCACTTTGCTCAATGTCTCTTACAAGATCATTTCAAAAGCGCTGGCTCTCAAGATCCGACACATGCTTCCGCAAATTGTTTGACTTGAGAAAATAGGGTTTATTAATTCAAAATTTATTCTTGACAACATCATTACTATTTGGGAAGGTATGGAATGGGCTCGTAAGTCTCACCAGAAAGCCCTTTTTCTCAAAATTGATTTTGCTAAAGCTTATGATCATATTGAATGACATTTTATCCTCACGATTCTTCACGCTATGGGTTTCAACCCAAGATTTCTTCAATCTGTGTAGATGCTCTTCAATAATGCCTCTGCCTGCATTACCATCAATGGCCACCGGTCTTCCACCTTTGGGCTTTTCCATTCCATTTGACAGGGTTTCCCTTTGGCTCTAGCTCTTTATGTGTTAGCGGCCAAAGGGTTTGGCTATTTTCTTGCTCATTCCATTTCCATGGGAACTATTAGGGGAATCTCCTTGCTAGATTCCTCCCAACATCTTGTCAATGGCCATTTCACTGATGATTCCTTCCTCACTCTAGCGGAGGATGAAGAGAATATCAAGGTAGCCTTGTAGTGTTTAGACACCTTTTGCTTGGCTTCTAGCTTAGCCATTCAGTGGCACAAAACCCTTTTTTATAGATAGTTAGCTCTTCTTGAGCCTCCCTAGCTTTCTCAGTTTGGATGGACAAGAATTCAACATGGGGAAATATTCTGATTTTTGGGTAGTCCCTTTGCTTTTCAAGGCAATCCTACTGATCTATAGAATGCAGTTCTTGCTAAGATTGAAAAAAAACTTACCTACTGGATCATGAAGCCACTCTCCCTCACAGGAAAATTCCAGATCTGCTGCAAAGTCCTGGCTACCATGCATGTTTATTACTCCTCTTGTTGGGCCCCTTCCAAAGCCTCCTATAAATGGCTCGAGAAACTTCTTCAGGAGTTTCTTTGGGCCTCTGGCATTGATCACCAGGGCTTTCATAGAGTTTCCTAGGACTTTTGTTGCCTTCCAAAGTCCTCTGGCAGGCTTGGATTAATTGATACCTAGAAGCAAGGGCACACCCTTTGTGCCAAGTGGGTTGTGCGGTGCCTCACAGGCAATGATTCCTAGAAAATTATGCTTCGTCACTGCATTTCCTCAGGCTTTCCTCTTCACAAGCCTTCCTAGAAGGGGATTGGTTTTCAAACCTTGCTGGTTATGAGGGAGCATGTCTAGATCCAGGGTACTTTTTTTTCCAAAAGTATTTGGAAAGCTTGGGAGTCTATCAAGCCATGGCTTCGGTGGGATGGGAATGGTTTTCCAGATGGTCTTTCTTTCAACCAGTAGAACATTTGGTGGTCTCCTCTTTTTTTCCAGCAAGGGACTCCTCTTGCTAGAATTCAAGGGGTTAGTGCTCTTCGGTTTCACAAGCATGGCATTCAAACCCCCAAGGATGTCTTCTCTAGAGCCACTATGAGTCTCTGATCTTGGGATGATCTTTGAGTTCAATTTCAGCTCATCCGCCTAGATCGTCAAACTTTTGACTTGCTGGTTTCTACCATTTCGCCTCACCTCTTGCACAAGCTGGGAATTCAGTCAGTTAGACCGTGGTGGAAAGACTGGAAGTGGTATCCCGCCACTCCTTTCACCAGTTACAAGCCTAAGCTTGGGTATTCTTGGCTTATGCCTCATTTGCCCATGATTGATTCTCTCAACCAACATTGGCATCTTTCTTCTTCTCAGAAGAGCTGAGGTTGGAGATTTTGCACTATTTGAGATTTTGTAATTGAGCCTAAAATTGCTCATTTTGCCTGGTGTTTGTTATACTAGGGCTCACCCTTAGGAGCTAGACTTTGGCATATGGGGGTTCTTGACCCTAAATGCCATTTTTGTGGTCACTCAGAGATGCTCATGCATATTTTCTTGTTTTGTCATCGTGCCCAAAACTAATGGAGTTGGATTCATGAATTTTTTGCTCCCTTTAGGCCAGAGTCCTTTTCTTGGCATATGGCTCTTCTCAGTGACTCTCCCAAAATGCCTTCCCAGTTCACCTAGATATGACATACTTTTAGGTTGAAAATTTCATTTACTCTGTGGAAAGATAGAAACATTGTTCTTTTTTCTCATAGTTGTCGGGATAATCATGTATCTCTTTTTGATAAAGTTTGTATTTGTAACAATGTAATAATGCAGATCTAGGTGCAAGAAAATAAGGTGGCCTTGGAGGTTTCCCACCTCCAAGAGTTGCTCCAGCACTGGGGCAATGCCCCTTGCACTATTGCTCAGGTGCCTCTAGATTCTCTCTCAGCTGACTGTATGCCACCCAAGGGCCGACATCGCAACTGGAGCTCCTCTTCCAGACACTCCAGGACTCCATGGCAATGGTGTCACTACTCTGCTTCCCCTCCTACTCAGAGGGATGTGGGTTATGGTTGGCCTCCTATGCTTGCTTCCACTGCTGTTGCTTTTTCTCAGCCTTCGGCCTCTGCTCCTGATAATCAAGGAAAGTTCCCTTGCCTGGCACTGGCTATTTTGCCTAGGCGGGAGGAAGGAGAAGTTGAAAAAGAAGATCCAGAAGATGGCTAGGCCATTCCTGATCAGACTCTTGGGCCCAATGTTTGGGGCAATTCGGATGATAAAGATCCTCCTCCCTCTTCTGCTACTGCTCTCGTAGCCTGAGGGTTTTTTGGTTTTATAGTTTTTTGATGAATAGTTGTTTATTTTCGGCCTAAGTGCCATGTGAACTTGTGGGGTGATTATTTCCCCCAGCCCTTTTTTGTGAATATTGTACTTTAATATTTCTTTTAATAGTGAAGGCCTCTATTCATAAAAAATTTCATGTTTTGGTAATCATATTGAAGATACATGTAAATTTTAAACAGATTAAAGTACTAATCATTAACTTTGTTTTCTAGGACATAACTCAACAAAATCTACCATATTATTAAATCAGAAAATAATAACCTTTTTCAGATTTAAAAAACATCATTCAATAATTCACTGAATCCATCTTTTATTTTTATGTTGAAATATGGTTTACAAATGAGAGTAATTTTATAATGAAAGTGCTTACGTCTAAATCTATTTTTTTTTCATTTTTTTATATCTTTAAAATCATTCTGGAAATTGTAAATCTAAAAAATAAAATTTCACTAACATTTCAATAATTTATAGAATTTAGTTCTTCTATTTTTTTTCTAATAATTTTGCAAAAGAATTTCTTTAATAAGAATGATTTAAAATTTTAAATCTACTCATCTTTTCTAATCTAATATCTTTGCCCATAAATAATAGATTCACTATTCTATCTTCAACTGTTATGGTTTCCCTATTTCTTCCTTTCTTAATATATATTTTTAACATAAACAGATCTTTAAAACCACTTTTCTCTAAGAAAAACACATAATTTCAGAAGTAAAAATGTTATTCTGAACATACAAATCTAATTTTTACAATTTTCTTGTATATGAAAAATTGTAACTGAGAAAGAAACTTGATTTTATTTAAAAATCTGAAGTTCTGACAATGCTCCTTTCCTTCTTTTCTGAGTTTCTTCCTTTCTTCCTTCCTCTGCGTGCTAGTCTTTTCTCAATAAAAATCATATTCTTTAAATTTTTGAGTGGCTCACAGATTTATAGCTCAAAAGTTATTGACTAAGAGAAGCATGTTTCACTGATTGTGAAATGCATATTTTTTAAATTGATAAAAAAGTCAAAAAAATAAATTTATTACTCCAATTTACGTCACACTCCACAAAAGATGGTGACAAAGTCTCTATTCTTACAGTAGATTACAATTTTTTTTTTATTATGACAAATATATATATATATATATATATATATATATATATATATATATATATATATATATATATATATATATATATATATATATATATATATATATATATATATGCACATGTATATAACATATATATATATATATATATATATAGATATATATGTATGCACATGTATATAACATATATATATATATATATAACTGCACAATTATATATATATATATGCACATGTATAATAAAAATCATATTCCTTAAATTTTTGAGTGGCTCACAGATTTACAGCTCAAAAGTTATTGACTAAGAGAAGCATGTTTCACTGACTGTGAAATGCATATTTTTTAAATTCATAAAAAAGTCAAAAAAATAAATTTATTACTCCAATTTACGTCACACTCCCCAAAAGATGGTGACAAAGTCTCTATTCTTACAGTAGATTACAATTTTTTTTCTTTTTATTATGACAAATATATATATATATATATATATATAAATATATAAATATATATATATAAAATTGTGCAGTTATATATATATATATATATATATATATATATGTTATATACATGTGCATATATATATATATAATTGTGCAATTATATATATATATATATGTTATATACATGTGCATATATATATATATAATTGTGCAGTTATATATATATATATGTTATATACATGTGCATATATATATATATATATATATATATATATATATATATATATACACACACACATATATATATACATATTGTGCATATGCATATATTGCACACATATATATATATATTGCATATATATATAAATATGCGCATATGTATAGATTGCACATATATGTATATATATGCATATATGTGTGCGCATATACTGCACACACACACACACACACACACATATATTGTGCATATGTGTAGATTGCACATATATATGCAGGTATGTGTGCACATACTGCACATATATATGTATATATATGCATATATGTGTGCGCATATACTGCACACACACACACACACACACACACATATATATATGCACATTTATATAACATATATATATAACTACATAATTATACATACATACATACATACATACATACATACATACATACATACATACATACATACATACATACATATATATATATATATATATATATATATATATATATATATATATATATATATATATATATATATATATATTTGTTATAATCAATTTTTTTTAATGTAATTTATTGTAAGAATAGAGACTTTGTCACCATCTTTTGGGAGTGTGATGTAAATTGGAGGAGTAATAAATTTTTTTTCTTGACTCTTTTATCAATTTAAAAAACATGCATTTTACAGTCAGTGAAATGTGCTTCTCTTAGTCAATAATCTTTGAGCTATAAATCTGTGAGCCACTCAAAAATTTAAAAGATAAGATTTTTATTGAGAAAAGACTGGCATGCAAAGGAAGGGAGAAATAAAGAAATTCAGAAAAAAAGGAAAGGAGCATTGCTAGAACTTTAGATTTTTAAATAAAATCAAGTTCCTTTCTCTATTACAATTTTTCATGTACAAGAAAATTGTAGAAATTAGATTTGTATGTTCAGAATAACATTTTTACTTCTGAGATTATGTGTTTTTCTTATAGAAAAGTGGTTTTAAAGATATGTTTATGTTAAAAAAATATATTAAGAAAGGAAGAAATAGGGAAACCATAATAGTTGAAGATAGAATAGTGAATCTATTATGTATGGGCAAAGATATTAGATTAGAAAAGATGAGTAGATTTAAAATTTTAAATCATTCTTATTGTAGAAATTCTTTTGCAAAATTATTAAAAAAAAATAGAACTAAATTCTATAAATTATTGAAAAGTTTAGTGAAACTTTATTTTTTGATTTAGAATTTCCAAAATAATTTTAGACACAAAAAAATGAAAAAAAAAAGAATATATATATATACTGCGCATATGTATATATTGCACAAATATATGTATATATATGCATATATGTGTATGCATATGCATATGCATATATATACATATATTTGTGCAATATATACATATGCGCAGTATATATATATATATATATATATATATATATATATATATATATATATATATTGCATATATTGCATATATATATATATTGCATATATATATACATATATATATATATATATGTGCAATATATATATATATATATATATATATATATATATATATATATATATATATATATATATATATATATATATATATATATATATATATATATATATATATATATATATATGTGCAATACACACACACACACACACACACACACACACACACACACACACACACACACACACACACACACACACACACACATTTTTCCATGCCAAAATCTGAGACCTTTGCATTGAAATTTTGGTCCAGGAGAATGTTCTGAGGTTTGATGTCAAAATGTATTATCTGTTCTCGACAATTTTCATGTAAATATGTCAATCCTCTTGCAACATCAAGAACTATTTTGCATCTAGTCTTCCAATCTAGTAGATGTTGATGCATCATGTTAGGAAATATCCATTTGTCCAGAGACCCATTTGAGAGATGCTCATACACAAGCATTCGATGAGCCTTTTTTGCACAAAATCCCCTCAGTCTTACCAAATTGAGATGATTAGTTTTCCCTATTGTTTCCACTTTTGTCTTGAATTCCTTTAGCCCTTGTTCTCCTTTGTCAAGATCCTTCACAACTATCTTTGAACCGTCAAACAAAACACCTTCATAAATTGAACTAAATCCTCCGCATCCCAACTTGATACTAAAGTCATTTGTAGCACTCTCTAATTCATGGAATGAGTAATGCTGAGGTAAACCTGCTGGCCAATCTATCTGATGATTTTCATTGTCATCCTTTATTTCTCCACCTTTTCTATACATGTGTATCCATGCACAAAGTAAGAGAAACAAGAGAACTGCTCCTCCAATAGCAACAACACTGATAACTATAACCTACTTAGGCCTTGACTAAACTTTGTTAGTCTGCATTGGCCTTGATTGAACTTTGTTGGTCTGCATCGACGTTGACTGAAATTTGATATAAGAGATGAAATTGTAATGATCATCACTTTTCTTATTCATTTTGAGAGAGTAGACATTGGACTCTAGATGACAATGTCTCCTAGAACTATTAGCACCACTAGAAAATCTATCATCATACCAGTAAAACACAACTTCACAAGAGCAATTTTTAAGGCAAAGATTTTGACAGTGATTTTGTGAGACCGTGGAATGGAAGGACTATTGTAGTCATAAGTAAAATAGGAAGCATGCTCCAACACCAAAAAGTGATGACCATGAGTGTTGGAAGTATTGGAGCATACAATAGGAGTGCGACACCGACATCCAAAATTGGGGTTTGCGGCATCGATTTGATAAAAAATGACACCCTCTTTTGGACAGCTGAATTGCCCATCTCTGCAAATATAGAAGTTTTCGCATGCTATTGGATAATCGCACACACCTAATGTGTGGAAGGTTATTGACAAAAAGTCAATCAGAGAACAAGGTACCCTTTTTGTATATGAATAAAACTGAAGGTGCCTAGCTGAATCAATCCTAAGGTGAATGTTATTCATGTGGAGGTTAATTACATACAACCAATACCCCATCTCATCATTGAAATAGACCGACATGGTGTCAAACTAGACATAACCTATATTCATTGATGGTTTAGGATGGTTATCTAAAACATTTGGATATGTATAATACCTTTGAGCCTAGGTTGCAGTAGCTATAAATAGATCTAAACTATAGCCAAACAAGGAACAATATAAAATACTTTGGCTTGCATTAGTAGGAGAAGTGTTTGCAATGAGTTTGTGCCCCACTTTCAACTTCTACCTCAGCAAAAGGGTATCAGTGAGATGATCAAAATATTTCCACATGATTCCATTGGAGTTGTTAAAGAGAATTAGGTTCCCAGAATTTTGTATTGTCATCCCTTGAAAATCATGGGTAAATGTGTTTGTCGACCAGACAAGAGATCCATCTAAGTCCCTTAACACTAATTTTTTCATGGAGGTGAGTTTGAGGTTTGCAATTTCATGCACCATTTGATCTCTGTTTGAACTCCACACCATTCGGATGTCCAACAGCCTACCGTTGTCATCCTATGGAATAAAGAAAGTTGTGAATAGGTAGCCTACGTCCACATAACTGACATGGCAGAAGAATCTGCATCCAAATTGGAGTTTCACATCATTATAATTAATTGTGGAGTGAGTAGAATCA